>VUQG01019147.1:37570-56451 GCA_015106755.1 Etia nguti | reverse complement strand
TCTTGTATCTCTGGGGTTTTTTTTTTTTTTTTTAAAGCTAATTAAAACATGTGGTCAGGGAGCCGGGGCATTTGTTTTTAATATGACTGTCATTTATGGCCGTTGAGTAGCTCAGTTTGTGGATTATTGTTGAGCAAACACGTGATGTTCGCTGGGTTGAACAAGTGTACATATGATGTGCATATGATGCACTCCCAACATTAGACTTGCATTTCTCAAAGAGATGAGTCACTCCCTGACCCTGATGGAGAAAACATGCAATGTTAATGCTGCCTCTCTGGGCTCATGAAACTCTTGCAAAAAAAAGAATTGTAACAATCTAAAGAGTTTCACTTTCTTATTAAATAAAGATTTATTTAAAAAGAGATTTGGAATTTTTATGAGAAGGTTAGTGCCAGTCACTGTCTTCAAAAGCAGAGATCATATTGTAGGAGGTGTAGTTACTACGAGGGGTCAAAATTCTGTTAAATGCTGTACAAAATGCCTCTTGTAGATCTTCTCGAGAAGCTTTAGAAGAGTTGAGAAACGTTCTCAGAAACGTTCTTAAGAGGGACTGACCTGTAAATATTTGAGAAAAGGAAGAGGTGGTGGAATGCCCTACAAAATCATTCAAAACACCAGAGTAAATTTGAACTTTAAAATATCGACTCCACAATCCAAATATTAGTTTTCTGCCTGAACAAGAATGCACACTGGTGAAAGTTTAGATTCCTTCATAATAACCAAATAATGAAGAAGTTCAGTGAGAGTTCAATTCAAGTGGAAATGCAGGAGTGAAATGCAGTGTGAAAGCTGCAAAACAAATTCTGTCAGTGCGCAGGAATGCTGGTCAAAGTGTCTTAGTCACAAATACAGTACACAATGTGACAACTCAAGGTCACAAAAACCAGCTATCAGCCTATTAACCAATCCGAAAAAATTCCAACTATCCCAAACAAATGTAAACCGCATCGAATCATAACTGTGACAACAGACTGACTTCATTCACTGCATCTTAAATGAAACCACACAGATGTAGAAAAACCTAAAAAATAATGACATGAAAACAGCCGTACATAATTTACTGGATGTTGAGCAAAAATTACACTGTGAGTCAGGTAAAGATACTAATGAAATGTTTGTATGGTCAGTAAATCCATTTATTTAGGCCATGAAGTGATAAGGATGAGGTCAATGAGTAACAGTAATAGGTGAAAGCACAGCAAAGATTCATTACAGTAACTACACCGACTAACAAATGTTGCTTTAAAAAATTCCTGAAATATTTACTTGGGCTCTAAAACCTGCTTTTACTGAAATATCGTAGACAGCAACGACAGGCTGTAAAATTTTGAGCAGACACACCTTAAATCTAGATAAGTTAGCAAAACAATGCAGTTCTTAGGTTGGCAAACTTAAGCGCCAGGTAGAGAGGTGGGGAAGAGTGAATCAGGAAATAATACCAGGTGGTGTAATTAGAACACCTGTTGTTCATTTGCTAATTAATTTCTCCTCTCATTCAGTTTGGTGCTGGGGAGCTGAGAGCCACAAAAACACCGCTGCCTGCCAGTTTACAAGAAATCTGAGTTATGGGCTATAGAGTGCGACCTGGGACCTGAGCACGTCCAGCGGGGCATGTAATTCGAGTATAGAGTATCTCTGTCTAGGTGAACCCACAGGTAGTGAAGTCATGTGTGACGATTATAGGAGAGTGCTTATTAAATCAACTTAAGTATTCTCAGTTAATCTCATTATATTTTAATGGCTCTCTCTTATGAAATTAACTGATCTGAGGAAATAAGTGCACAAGCACTCTTATATTAACAAAACCCAATGCTTCTCAGTCGTTTTTTTAATTGTACAAAGGCCGTGTAGCACTGTAATCCCACCCCCTAAGGCAGACGTGAGTAATGCACCTATTTTGACGTCAGTGACGTAGCAGCTCATGATCCGTCACATTTCACAAGTTATTGCAATGTTTGACGTCCAGAAGGAAAGTGTGAAGTTTTGCTGTCGTTGGCTAGCTGCGTTGCACAAACCTATGAAAGTTAAAACTCATTTAGGAGTCAAGGAGGCTCACAGGAGATAGCCAGGACAAATCATTGGAGTTTCACTAAAATCTGACCAATACTACAAGAGAAGTAGGAATTATTGTGAACTGTTGACGGATGAATGATTTGGCATCACAAAAGTTTGGATGAAAAGTCCAACTTTATTTACAATATATAAGTATCACCAAGACAACATGATATTTACTTTTATATATTCTTTTGACAGTGAGTTTAGTGTAAAAGGTAGATAGTCACGAACCCAGAGACCCATTTTACTCATGGTGTCACAGCTTTGCTATTTTAACATGAAGGTAAACGAAACACGACCTGAGCAAATAACTCAGGATGACAGAACATAAACAGTAATTTAGCTAGCGCTCATAGGTTCCCACTGCAAACCTGGAACTTCTCTGACGAGCACACTCGTGGACTGGATGTTTTTTGTATTATTGTATATTCAAATAAGTGCAAACTATACTGTTGCATGACACTACGGACAAGCAGCTGCTTTCACTATACTATTTATCACAACCAGTGAGGTTCTGTGATTTGTTGAGACTTTGTCAGATTCCTCACAAAGTTATGAACCGATTTAAATGAAAATCCTACCAGAGGTGCTTGACCTTGGTTCAGCTTCGTTACCACTGTTTTATAGAGCAACATATATACTGCATTTTCTATCATATCTTTGTATATTCAGTTGAGATAAGATAAAGTGGGAGGGCGCGTTTTGATGTTCTCAGGAAAATATCTTTAACAGTAATCTGGATCCAGGGGTTCATAGAAGGAATCTTCAGCTTTGGTTGGAGGTATCCACTCCTGATGTTGCAGCAGTAGCCGGATAAATGGTCGCAAAATAAATGGACTGAGCCTTGACAGAAGCAACAAGTTTAACTGTGGCCTTATTCTTATTTTTATATTCTGGTAACTGACAACTGGTAGAAATGAATTAATACCTTATTTTGAGTAACAGCACGCTAAAAAAAGTTGTTTTGTTTTGACTTACGTCCTATGATGACCTTCACAAAAAAAATTCTACCACATAAACTGCAGAAAACACTAGCCTAGAGATTACTGCAGTACGTGTAGGCAGTGTTTAAAGCCAGAGATAGACGACATCGTGGACAGAGATAGCTGAAGGAAGAGGGAGATCATTAGTCCATCCCCAAATTATACACAGACGTCACTCTAGACTGACGGAGTGCCACACGGAGCTGTTTACACTGTGAAACTCCTTATTTAACTAATGACAGCTCAGTGAATACCAGCTATAAACTGCACATCATCACAAGTCACTCAGAGCTGTAAATAACTGTTATGAACTGAGTGACACTGCCTCTTCCTCATGTTCATTGGCAGCCATAGAAACAAAATCCCTCAAAGGAAATTGCCTGTTATCTTTATGAATGCAGAAACAACAACACCACAGAGGCACATTACTTTTTTTTAAAACTGTCCAACACATGCTCTAAAGTTGTGTTTGAAGTGTAACCAATTGCTATAGTAACTTCCTTTCTAGCCAAACTCTCCTTAGTGATGGCTAAAACTGAGATATCGACCAAAAGCAGCTGCTTAACAGAGACCCAATCAATATCAACTGAAATTCCACTGCTCTGGTTGTATACTGGGAACAATAGTTAAGTGCCCTGCAGGCTGTTGCTGCATGTCTTGTCTCCTGAGAGACATTTATCATCAACATGCCACTGATAGGACCAGGGACAAGCCTTAATAGTTGACTTATTAAAACACAGCTTCTGGTGTAACGTCTCATCCATCAGTGATTGATTGATTGTTACTTTTTTTTTAATATATATACACAACTGTCACATTTATGTTTTTATTATAAATAATAAAAACATCTCTGGATTTAGATAGTATGGTAAGCATTTTTATTTTCCACAAATAAAACGATAAAAAAAAAATGATTACAGGAGAAAAATGATTAACTCAACTAAAGCAGCTTGCTCACAACCTGGCCTTCTTTTCCTTCTCTCCTTCCTGTCACAAGCCTCCAAAACACAAATGTGTCACACGAATAGTTCTGTAACTCATCTGCTAAATGTGTGCTCTTACAATATGTAGCGTCTGAGGCTTTTGCTGCGGCTATGGGGTCACTCTTCTTGGTATCTTATGTCATAAAAGATGATAGAGGAGTGTGGTCCAGAAAGCACACAGGCACACGCCCGACACAGTCACGGCCAAATCGCTGATCTGTCGCAACCACTGCTCCCCATTCATGGTAAGCCTTAGATTCCATGCCCCTCTGTAGGTTCTTCCCATGATGCCGTCTTGCTCTCTGTTCGAGACGACGCCATTGTAGCTTCCAGGTGATGTCCTTGCCCTTAGCGTATTTGTAGGATTTCTGTTCCCTGTGTTTATTTACAAAAGAGGGAGGATGAAGGGTTGTAAAGACATTTCCAGCAGCAAACACGACACTGACAGTATATAGATTATTTGCAAATTTGCAAATCATAAAAATGGGTAGTGTAAAGCAATGTGTAATGAAACTGCACCATCTTGTGGCAACCACTGGCGATTAGGCGCAGTAGTGAACCACACAAATACTTACCAAGACTGCTCTGCAGAGGCACCACAACAGCAATGATAAGGACAGAAAGAAGAGATGCATATGCCTATAAGGAATTACAGAGAAGCAGTTCACATTTCCGTTCACAAAACAGAACTCTATAATGGTGACAACGCCATACTCATAATGAAAGTAAAATTTGCATTTTCGCATTTTTTTAAAAAACTGAAAGAAGGTTAATATTCTGTAGATTGTGAGTGCAGCGTGTGGTATGATTTCCCTTACTACACACAGCGTGAGTGTATTGCCTTATGCTTACCAAGAGGAGCTGTGCACCGTTCTGAGTCATTCTCCTCAAGGCTTTTCCCATCTGGAGTCCAAGCAGAGCTAAAGAACAGGGCGTCACTGCCTCTTCACCCTCCATGTCTACACATCTTAAGAGATAAACATGAAAACTGCCTTACATGAGATAAAAAAAAATATAATATAACATACCCTCATACCTATTTAGAAATAGCAGTAGAAGCCCACATTGAAACAAGCAAGTTAAAACCACTGACAGATAAATAAAGCTGTTATCATATAAAATCATGTTTTTGGAAAATTTGTGTCCTGGCATTAATGTGGATGGTAGTTAGTTTGAAATATTCCACTCGTTTAAACATTTTTGCAGACGTAGAGTTCTCATTAAAAGAGACTGTAACATCACCTACTGGGTTGTGGTATTCTCTTTTGAAGTCTCACCATGAGCATTTTAGCTGTCACTACGTTGTTATTTTGTAAGCAGACATGACAAACGAGGGGTGGATCTCAGTAAGACACCAAGGACACTGCATGCTCATAGCAACTTGTCCGTCACAATGTGTCTACATCCTCAAGCATACATTGTGTATTTTGTCTTGAATGGAAAAAGAGGTTACATAATAAACCTCATGTATTAAATAAGAGTTGAACTGAGATAATAAATTCCGCCGGAAAATGTCTGTGAGCTGGAGTGTGTATCCCTCTTTTTATGTACTGATGACCCTGACCTCCCTGTCAGTGTGCCCTGCCTCACTGCTTTGATCCAGACTCCTCAGTTTCCGATTCAAGTGAGGATCTGTTGGATGTGCTGGAACAAGCTCCATCCCCTGAGCCCCCAGGTGCAAGACACCGCAGGATAACCCAGGGGTCCTCGTGTTCCTCTGAAAGATCAGAGCTGTTTTAGTAGTACCAGAGGGATGCACCAGGCGGTTCTCAATCCTGGAACATATAATAATAGCAAAATAACTGGTGTGTCTCAGTTACACAAACGATGTCCTTTGGCTGCAGAGTGTCACTTGCTAGACATGTCAAAAACATGTCATCAACCAAAATGGTCACTGGTTTAAAGTATATCTTAACCCTAACTGCAATCTTTTCCTAAACCTGAACGGCATGTGAAAGTAAAAAGCAATAAAACAGCACGTGCCATGTGTAAGTGCAAATGGGAATAAGCCCCCAGGCTGATAAGCCCGCGACTAATGACACTGCCATCTCTCGAACATTTTTTAAGTGGACTTTGTAGATAGCTGAAATAGGACTATCTTTCTGTTAATGTGTGAAGGCACCAAAGCCAAATAACACCTTATGCATCATGGAGAGATGCAGGCAGTATTTAGCATTTTGACATTTGCATCTTCTTCCTGTGTTTGCGTGGGTTCTCTCCAGGTACTTCAGTCCAAAGGCATGCATGTTAGGTTAATTGGTGATTATAATTGGCCGTCAGTGTGAATGTGAGTGTGGAGGGTTGTCTCTCTGTGTTAGCCTTGTGACAGACTGATGACCTGTCCAGGGTGTGCCCTGCAAGTTGCCCTTTGACAGCTGAGACAGTCTCCAGCCTCCCCCCCCCCGTAACCCTGAGCAGGATGAGTAGAAGAAAATGGATGGATGGATGGTTCTGACGCTGTGGCTGATAAGTGGGAACCACTGTTGTTAGCTAACTGCCTTTGTCAAAAACTTCAGCTCAAACTAAAGACAGATGAGCAAAGCTGGCACAACTCCACAACAAAGGTGGATTTAGCAGTGCAGACAGACAGGAGTGGTAAATATCACTTTATCTCCAACACGGCCAGAAAGTAATTTAAAAAATATTCCACTACAAAGCTTCCTGAGAATTTACATTAGGAATATTAAACCTTTGTAGTATTGTTCAAATGGCAGTATTTCAAAGTTTTACTAATGTACTAGAAATCCCATTAATGACCATCATTATTCACTGCGGCTGTGAAAGCTGATTTAATTTCAAAAAGCACCTTTTTAGGATCTTCTCCATCACCATATCCAGATCATCATGATGCGAAACATTAACGAATCTGAGGATGCTCCGGGGAAGACTGTGGCCTTCTTGTGCCAAAACAACCAAGTTGTACATTCCCTGTGAGCCAATATGAAAAACAAAACCATAACAGCAGTGATGGCTTATTCACTGAGAAAGTATCTAAATAATAACACAATATAATGCTGTTTGTTGCTTTTATTGCGGAGGGCCTGAGCCTGTGGAAGTTTAATTAAGTTTATCACAGGGTGATGAGATTATAGCTGAAGTAAATCTGTCACCTGAGGGCTGCCTGCTAGTGCTGCTCTGCTATACATTGATATGGCCTGCTCAGCCAAGGATAATGAGTCCTCTTGTGTGCCGGGGGAATGGTAGTAGTAGTAGTCTCCCATTTTCAGCAGAGCTATAAAAGAAGATAAATACTTTCTGTTCAGTGACCAGATTGACAGGGAGAATGGATTTAAAACAAAATGAAATGAGAAAAACTCACCGGATGGATGGGGATCATAGTTTAATATAGAGTAGTTATGATATCTCCACTGACATTCATAACCTAGATTCAGCTCCTGCATTTCGGAGAATGAGTGCACAGTGACAATGATGACTTTAATAGAGGAATTATGTGCAATTTGTTCATCAACTTCAATCAGAATTCCAAACGTGATTGCAGGATAATGACGAAAAGCCCAGGCGGTGTTTTGTTTTAGGATAGCCATAATGGGTTAAACCAGTGAAAGAGCATGCGCTCACCTCGCACAGGTGTGCAACATTGCTCTGGGCCAAACCCAGACCAGTTTGAGCTGCCAAAAGGTACTTCACAAAGGCTTCCTGCCTGTTGGAAACACAATGAAACAAACGTGACGAAGCAAAGACAAAAATAAAGACCAGCGACAATGATTAAATGAGGGCATTTGAAAAGTAATTGAAATTAATGTTTCCCTACCAAGAGCCCTGGAGGTAGGCCTGAAGAGCCTCTCTGATCATAAATCCAAGGTGTCCATTTCGCTCACAGACCTTTTTCAGCAGACTGCATAGAGGTTAAAGGATATCTGATGTATTATGGGATATAATTAACTCCACCTAAACAGAGAATATTTTAATGTGGTCTAAAAATAGTTCAGAATTGTTGAGGTCATTGTAAACACAAGCAGCAACAGCTGTAGGAGGAGCCTCTTTACATTCATAAGATACCAGAGGAACATTGGTAAGCAGAATCTCTCTGCGCCAGACAATAATGCGGTGACAGTGGCTCTTATTTTTAGATATGCAAATACTGGGTTCTGACCTTGAATTAGCCACTGTCATTGAAATTAGATGCCACTAAGCTGCAGGCTACAGTGCAACAGCCCATAACAAAGCTTTCTTCAACAAGCTAATGAAAGCCCCTTACATCACAGCCCTCTTCATATCCTGAGACACCCCTTCCAGGCTTCCCGTCGAAAGGTACCAAGCAGCTTCCACTGATGCAGCGACATGACCGAACTGAGACGCATTGAGAAACTGCTCGAAAGCAGCACTCTGCAGATCATATAAAAAAAAAAAAAACAGATCAGCTTACTGATCATACCTGGATAAAAATACATTCCTGAAGTTGTGGAAATCAAACCTCATTTCTCCAGGGTCTGTCTGGGTTCGTCCCACTGAGATGATAAATCCCCAGGTTGAACATCCCATCATCGCTCCCGTTTAAAGCAGCTTGTTCAAAGTATTTCACTGCATTTTTGTGGTCCTTCAGTACAGTCCCATGGTACCAGCCTAAACCATTCAAGGCGTTAATTGAGCCCTAAAGCAAGGAAACAGACGCCGGTATTCATAGTGAATTCGCACACTGTAAACACAGCAACTGACTTGTACACCCTCACCATTGCTGCTGCTTTTCTCAGCAGCCGGAAACCTCGGGTGTAGTTTCTTCTCACTCCCTGGCCCTGAACGAATCAACATCAATCAGTGAATCGATAACTGTCAAAACACAGACGTCGCACACACATGCACGCAGTGTTCAATTCAATTGTAAAATAGCCATTTTTACAATCTTACACTACCTTCATCAGGAGGATGGAGTAGTCATACATCGCAGAGGGATCCTTCATTTGCATAGCACTTCTCTCAAACCATTTTGCCGCACTCACTATGTCCTTTGAGACTCCATTTTGTCCCCAGTACAGCATTGTTCCCATGCGTTTCTAAAGTTAATGGAGTTTTTATTAGCCTATTCTGAACACTGGCTGTGCTATTGACCACAAAGGAGAAATTAAAGTACGACTGAATTTGAACGGGCCACACGGACTTATTTCTACAGTTCATCTTGTCAAAAGTCAAAAGATTTTGTGCATCTCACATACCTGAGATTCTATGTCTCCTCTCTCTGCTTGGAATTTCAGATACTGGAAATCATCGTTGGTCTCATGTGTCAGTCTGTTTAAATCTTCTTCATTGTTTAAATAGATATGTTCAGTTGAGTGTTGCTTTAGAAAGGACAAACAGATGTGTTATAATAGTAAACAACTGGTGATACTAGCACTACGAGTAAAAACACTACCTTCACTATATTTGACTACAAGGGTTACATGAGTTAATTCACCAATTCACCAGCCATCAGAAGACGGGTACACTGTGGTAATAAATGGATGGAAATGGGCAGCAACAATACTCAGGTAAGTTGTTCTGGTTGAATGATACTTAATTGGTACTAAGGGGCTCATAATGTGCCAAGAAAACATCACAGAAGCATGAACCACCAATACGAGGCAGGATGGATACTGTGCATGCTTTCATGTTTACACCAAATTCTGACCCTAACGTCTAAATGTGGCAACAGAAATTGAAATTCATTGGACCGGGGAACTTGTTTCCAACCTTATATTGTCCGTTTTTGGTGAGCCTGTGTGAACTGTAGCCTCAGTTTGCTGTTCTTAGCTGAGAGGACTGGCACCCAGTGTTGTGCGTTCAGAGAAGCTCTTCTGCGTACCTTGGACGTGTCTTACTGTTGCTTTCCTATCTGCTCGAAGCATTCTAGATAGTCTCCCCTGCCCTCTGGTATTAACAAGGCGTTTTCACCGAGATATTAGATATTTTCTCTTTTTTGGAGCATGTAAACCCTAGACACGGTTGTGCAGTAAAATCCCAGTAGATCAGCAATTTCTGAAATACTCAGACCTGCTACTAGCAACCATGTCACGTTCAACATCACTTAAATCAGCATTTTTCCCTATTTTACAGTAGGTTTTTCCCATTCAGTAGGTTGTCTCGACCATGTTTAAATTCTTAAATGCATTCAGTTGTTCAATGTGATTGACTGATTTATGTTACTGAGCAGTTTAGCAGGTGTACCTAAAAAAAAAAAGGGGCATGATTATTTGGAAAAATAATAGATTAAAAGTGGGTTTTATACCAGTCTAATGCCCTGAACTGTAATAGTAAAGTTAATAATATATAAAGAAAGAAAGAATGAATTTGGTATTTAGGGAGCTACGAAAGTAAACAAAAGTCGTGGCACTGAAAGACAAAGCCACATTATAATTGAAAAAAAGTGTAATCATGTCGTCTTGATTATCTTATTTTCATAATCACTGGAAGATAAAATTGTAATTTGAATTAAAATTAACGAGACTGTGTTTTTTGAGTTAGCGTTTAATGGCCTTTTAGAGCTTTTTCAGTAAAATGTTGCAGCTTGAACAATGTGAGAGCCGAGACGGAGAACCCAGATTGTGCAACGCTTTTTTTTTTTTTTTATAGCCACTTTAAATAATCTCAAGATACAGTCAAAGGTTAAAAACAAAAGAAACTAGCAACTAGCTTTTTCCTTTTTTTTGTTTTCAAGTTAACAAATCAAAATCTGCCCTAGTCTGACTGACAGGCAACATAAGCCAACAACCCAGCACAGTCACAACACTGTGATTTAAATAGTGCTGAATCCTGATTGGTGCACAGAAGTGCATGACATCATTGTTTGGTATTTAAGCTGAGCCCACACCACCGAGAAGAGAAAAAACAACACAAAAAGAAAGAGAGAATAGAAAATAGGTTTTCGTTGCTTTTATCAAGATTGGATTCAGGGGTTGTTGTCGCCTCTTAAAAAGCTCGGTCACTATGCCACAGAAAAATGATCACTACTAGGCTCTTAGAGTTGTTTTCTGGGTGCACTGCCTTATTGAAGCTGGAATAGACAGTAAGGTCTCTCTGCTGTTTTCATGTACCTCTGTTCATTAGACGCAGCTTATTTAAATACTCAAAGAATCAACAGGAAATCAGTCGGATGTAGCCTTTTCTCATCGTGCACTCTTCATCTTTCAAGTGCAGTCCCTCTATTCATCAACACAGCTAAATCATTCACAAATGGCTGGGCTAACAGACACATTATTATCATATTCTGAAGGCAGAATGTCATTTCCACAGCATGCGTGCATGTTTGTATGAATACATTTGTGTGTGAATGGCTCTTTTCATACTGCGCTTTGTGTGTTTTTAAGCTAAGCTCGTTGTAGTTGCATATTCAATACACGGATATGAGAGAGCTATCAATCTTTTCATCTTATTCTTAAAAAGAAAACTTAAAAGGAAATAAATACTTTTCACAAAATGCAGATTTAGCTTTTTGAATATACTTGAACAAACTGTATGTTATAGCATACCTGATATGAGCCCATGTAACAAATTCCCTCAACCCATATATGAGCCCCTCACTCCAAACGGTTGTGGCAGATGGCCGCCCCTAGTTTCTTAATATTAAAAGGGAGTTTTTCCTTCCCACGGTCACCAAAGCGCTTGCTCATAGAGGGTTATATGATTGTTGGTGTTTCCTTCGTAGAGTCTTTACCTTACAACATAAAGCACCTTAAGGCTGCTGTTGTAATTTGCCGCTACATAAACACAACTGAATTGAAAAATTGAATTGTGTTTTTGTTTCAGTAATACTGTTATATATTGAAAAGGCTAAGGCAAGGAGGTAAGCAGCAGACAACAAAGAGAAAACACTTGATATTGATTAAGTAACACCATGTTAAGGAGGAGCAGGGAAGGAGGCAAAGGGTTTCAAAGTGGCTTACAGAGTCAGTATCAGCAATAGACAAGCTAGAGCAGCATAAAAATGAAATATACTTCAATTATCCCAGAGTTGATTAATCATTTACTGGAATAAAATATTTATAGTACAGCCTATAAGAAATCTGGCTATCTAATGTTCAGACGATTATCAGCTGACTCATTCTCTGACGTGTGCTGGCATTAAAATTAGCTGCTATCAGCTTATCTGCCTTAACTGTTGGCTCAGCTTGATTTAATGCCATGCCCTAAACTAACGCTACGCTCAACTTACACGAACTCTACTATTAGCAAGGCTATTAGTTATTCAAATCAAAAACAAAACACACATTCAGAAGTGATCTTAATGATCTAAACATACCTTCTTTTCATATATCCTGGAACTGTCAATACAAGTCTTTGTTCCAATGTTGGAATAGTAGCTATAAGCCATTTCCAAGTCTTTAGGAAACCCATCAATTCCCATCAAGTGTTTGTACCCTGCATGCATCAGGGCAAAACGGTCATCACCTAGGGCACCAATCAAACTATAGATGTGACCCTGAAAAATGCAAGGGGGTTAGTATTATCTGTTACATGCAAATTGCTTTACGTGCGATAAAATAGTAATTAAGGTACAAAGAAGGCACTGACTGTACCTGCTCATGATTGACTGAATGTCCCAGGCCGGAGAGATGGATGGTGGCCAATAACAGAGATGCTCTGTGATTTCCAAAGCAGGAGGAAACTTGTAACGCAGCCATTGATTGGGATGTGATTTTCATTTGTGCTTTATCCACAGGGAACATTGTTCCAACTGTCTCCTCAAACAAAGTGCTCGTGAGGTCCTTCAAGCCCAAAGACCCTTCAGAAACAGATAGTTGTCTGCTAAATAATGTATCCTCTATAAATTAGATATTTTATCGTGATTGAGGTTATAACCAGATCAAAAATATCCACCTGCTCTGATTTCCACCTCCTTTGATAGCAAGAACTGAAAGAGAGTGCTGTACTTTATCTGTGTTTCAAACGTCCATGTTTGTGTGCATGTTTTCTCTTTTGATGCAAACTGACCCGACAGCCTGAAGAAGTCGGGGGTGCAGACATCTGAAATGAAACAAAAAAAGGAACCTGTTCACAGCGTTCTTTCCATACTCAATGGGTGCACTTTTAGTGTATTGACACACCTGATATTAGGTCTCTTAAAGGTTGCTCCACACAGAATGGTACAACATGGCTTTTATAGGAAATATAAAAAATAATTTTTTACCTCTGCTTACTGGCGACAGGAGGTAATTCTCATTCACTTCTTGCATAAAAGCTTTTGTAAATGCTCTTATTTCCTGACACTCTTGGTGAATCCTCTGCAATTCATTTAATGTTGGCATGGAGTGAAGTTGGTTTTTGATCTGTGATATGAATAAATCTGTATTTGAAATTAGCATTAACAGGCATAAAACAGAGGAAATAGGAAGTATTAAGCCTAGTTAATGGTCATGACGTTATTTACTGTTCCCACCAGGTGTGACATCACCACAGGCTCATGAGTATTTATACTGTCATATGAGGTGTGCCAGACTCACCGCAGTCTTCTCCTGAATGATAAATGTCATCACTTTGAAAAAATGTATGCGTCACAACTTGTACAAGAATGGAAAAAGTCACAATGAAAAGCTAAAGTTTTTTTCTCAGTTTTTGCAATAATGTGTCATCTCTTCAAGCTATTGCAGCATCTTCATCTCTGTAATCTAAGAATATCTGATCTGTACTGATTTATGATTGAAATAGCGATAAAGTGATGTTGTACCAGTGGGCAAAAGATTAAGCAAACAATGTCCCTCGTGTTTAGTTCTATTTTGGTTTGGGTTTAAGATATTTAGGATACAACTGTCTTTAAAATGTACCTACTGTGCTCTTTTCCAGTTTTGTTTCTTTATTCTTATCTCTCCTAGATTCACAGCCCAGAATCGTAGCAATATTTTACTGGCCCTTGGTGCAGCCTCTCAGTTTACCCACTATCTAATACAAGCCATTATAGTTCCTCTTCCTTTACGAATACACATTTTAGTCTGGAATCATATGATTGATTGCCCTTCACAAACAGAAGGCTTGACCAGCAGGTGTGTGGGGTTTCTGTGCTCACAGTGAGAACTGTGCTTGAGATGACCCTATTACAGACATCAGATAACACTGACTACACCCGGATTCACAAGCAGTAAAAAAACTGTCTGAAAATAAATGTTCAGAGGGATTGGAAGCCTTGGCGTTTGGCTTGTAGGGATTATTTTCACATACAAAAACCATCATTATTTTAAAGTTTCACCATTGCTAATAGTATAGTGGTCAGAAGTTTACATGCACTCATCATGGGCATGAATGTCATGGTAATGTGGGGATTTTAGTGACTAATAATCTCTGTTGTTTTTAGAAAGGTTGGAATGATTGAACAGTATACATCTGTAATGGCTGTAAAAAAAATCACACATATATACATACACTCATTTAAATCTTTTAACAAGTGGTTCAGGAGGTTCTATCTTTTATTCTTGTTTAGAATGATTGACTAAAACCAGCAGTTTATCTTTACGTGCATAAAATGATTTATTTGACAGCACTTGTTGGATTACCAAAACTCAGAACTTATTTAGCATCATGCTCGGGGGCTGTTCTGCTGCTAGTTACTGGTACATTGCAAAAAGTGGATGGAATAATAACGAAGGAGAACTACCTCCAGACTTTTCAAGTTTAGCTCAAACAGCTAGACAGTTGAAACATGTATAAAATTGGATATTCCAATAATGATCCAGAACACACATCAGAACTGGTTTTGGAATGGATACGCTTCTGCAGTGGTCTTCCCAAAGCCCCGACCTCAACCTGATAGAAAATTTGTGGGCTACACTTACAAGCCGGGTCTGTGCCAGGAAACCAACCAATTTGAAAGAACTCTACCAACTCTGCCAAGAGGAGCAGGCAAATATCCAGCCAGAATTCTGCCCATTTGAATTAGAATGAAGCTTCTTGATGGCTACCAAAAGCGTCTAGTGGAGGTGCAAATTTCTAAAGAACCATACATCAATCCATTTTCTTCGACTTATCCAGGGACGGATAAATGAATGATTAAAGGACATTTAGCAAACTTTTAATCAAATATTAGTCGGCGTGTATGCATTTCAGCTTGTATGTATAATTTTGATCCTGTGTGGATTAGAAAAACTACAAAAATGCATCAAAACTTGTGCACCCAATTTTTTAAACTTTTTAAAAGATGATCGCAATACAAACAATTCACCCCGGAAAAGAACAGTTCAAAAAATAATTAAAAGTTCAAAATTATCATGACCTTCATGATGGGTGTGTGTAAAATTCTTACCAAAACTGCATATATGGCAGATAATAAAGAAAAACCTAACAGATCCACTAATGCTTATCACTGCCTCATTTTATTACCTGTGTACTCTTACATGTGGTCAGGCTGTTTGCTGACATAATTTGGCGTGAAACATTAATACTTTATGGCCTTGAGATCATAATGTGCTTTTTTAGAGTGAGGCTGTGCCAGAAAGCAAAGCAAATGAATATATTTTACCTCTTTACACTTTACCTGCTTGGTTCCAAACCGGTAGTATCTGATAGGCCCAAAATACCCACGGATGCCTTGTATGTAACTGCCTCCTCCAATCACAAAGTATCCATCAGTGTCATCGTAATGAATGCTGTCCTGAAATCTATGACATTGAATACCATTCAAACCAACAAACACAGACAATATTTCTTTTCCAGAAACTTGGCAACAGTGTGTTTTGCTTATTTTATACCAAAAATCATAGTCTTACTTGTATAAATATTTCTGGGTTTGACCATCCCACGTGGTTTCCAGCAGCACCTGAAAGTCAAACACAACAATACATGAGTCCTGAAAAAACCTGCTCAGCTGTAAACAACTCCAAATTGCAGCACACACTGCAATCGCCTGGAGTTTCCCAGCTGGAAACAAACCATCTTTCAAGATCTTACAGCTGTTCGAAAAGGAAACAAAAGCTAGAAGTCCAAAGAAAACCCAGCAGAAAAAGAATGACTATAAGATGTTGCCCAGAGCATTATTTTGATTTTTTATTCCTCATCCCACCACCTATAGAGTCATGGTTTGGTATTTTACCTCTGAGTCCTGTATGTAACAGTCTAATCTAATCCATTTCAACAGGGGCAACATTGCTTGAACTTGAAATGCTTCATCTTCTCCAGTTATCTTTCGTGCCTGAATTATGATGTTCCCTGTACGGCACAAATGACAGTCCTGAATTTCACCTCCACTTATACATAACCTTTGTGCTAGCATTATTAATAACTAAAGTCTGCGCAAAAACCACAAATCTTCACTCACGATCATGTTGTGACACCTCTTTGTAATCCCCTATCAGGTGTACATGTGAGCTGGCGTGACCCACCTGTGTCCGTAAGCTGCATCAGAACCGTGTCATATAAATTTTTTCTATTGACATGATGGATGATCCCACAGAGCTTCTTCTGACACCATTTCAGTAGGTATATCCACACAGATAGGGTGACGCTGGAAGCCAAGCAATGAAACTTGATTTGACAAATCATTTCTTCATCCACTCAAGCATGAGGTTGAATTTAAAACGCAGCGCTGTCTGTTAAAAATGCCTGACCTCGCTGTCTTTCATTGACCGTAAGTAAAAAGCTTATATGCTCTGGTGAAGCGGCTTGGTGAAGCTTGTAAAGTCATTTAAAAAGACACTGAAGTAAAACTAAAAGTGGAGTGTGTTCTAACTGATGCCTGCACTGGAAAGGAAATGATCACTGAGTTGTGACCTGTCAATCTGCTGATATAAACACAAAGCAGAGCTATTATGTACTTTATATTTGAGGAAAATGTGCCAGAGAGTACTTTTGAAACATATAACATCAAAAACTCTGTTTTACTTAATCCTTTGATTCAACATTTGGAAACTCAGCAGGAGATTTTTCATGCTGTGTGGCTGAACTTCATACTAAATAAGTTCCAGCTAAAATGAGGTAAATTAGAAGTCCAACCTGGGCTGTGTCACAGCGTGACGTCGGGTTCTCTCTAGAGCTCTGTCAATAAAAGACTGGAACCTGCGGATCACTCCAAAGTGCTCACCAGTACTTGCCAGAGGGAACTTTAGCATATCGATTATGTCTGGGATCAAACAGAACAGCGAAAGGCTCCATTTGCAAACACTTTCATGTGTTCTTTAAAAGCTTTGGAGATAAAGATGAGACATGCAGAGAAAATGACAATGTGATTAAGGGTCAAACCTGATTCATGTGGACACTGATGGATTCTGTCGCTGGTCATCTGCCACATTAGTTGAGCCGACCATGACGGGCAACCAGTGGGAGGTTTACTTGGCCGCTCAGAGGGTGGAATTATCTGCAGCGCTTTATAAATCCTCAACATGGAGCTGTGGTATGTGCTGAGTTCACTGCCATTTTTAAAACTGTCCAGCCAAGCACGGACTGTCACATTCTGTGTGTCCAAAATGTTCCTGTTGAAAAAGCTGCGTTGATATGAAATGGACGGAGGCAGTCTGAGCAGCACCTGGTGGATCCTGTAGTCACGGAGTCTGCTGCTTATCCATTTTCTCCTGAAGACCACTAAATCTGTCTTCTGCAATGTGGACACCACCACCTCAACTGCAAGCTGACATTGCCTAGAGCACTGATACCGCACGCGGACCACCGAGCCATCTACCACTTTGTCAGGGACGGAGTCAAACCCTATAAAATTGTCAGGCGGGGTCTCACCACTGTGGGCTGAAATGACTTGTGAAGCACACTGTCCCTGGGCGAAGAGAAGGAAAAGAAATAAAATTAAATGAACATAAAGGGGAAAACAGACTTGCATGAAGTTTCATTCTCTCAAACAAATTTGAAAAATTTATCACCAGTTAGTCACGAACTGCTTGTTAGGTAGTGTATATTGGGAAACGAGAGCGTCTCCTGTGAGCAGAGTAAGTGAATCTTGGAAAGGAAACAGAGTGTAATAAAACTGCTTACCATTAGAGCAGAAGCAGTGAAGATATGTCCAAAAATGATGACGTGAAACACATTCATCTTTTGTTGTTGTTTAAAATTAAATAAAAACCAGAAGCAAATTTGACATTCAGAGTTGTAAGTAACATTGGCTGTCACTGTTTGACACTCCTAGAAAACATACACAAACAGCCGAGTGCACACCCACTGCAATGCAGCATTACCTGAAATTCTGGCGTTTCAAGTTCAGCAACTAGCATGCAATACTTTTAAAGGGCTAGCACTCACAAGGGCTCGGCTATATTTACTCTTGATGTGTAATAAAAGGGTTGTTTGAGTCACTTTATTTGTGATTCTATTTAGGACCTTTCCATAAGATTGAAGCATCAGAGCTGACTTAATTTGACGTACGTGAGCCAAGACTTTGTCACCACCCTGCGTCCTCTTTGGCCAACTTTGAAGAAATATGATCTGAAAAACAACCTGATATGGCAGCCAAAATTAATTACCCGTGGGCCACTGACTGTTTATGTTTCAAAGTCAAGGGCATGACACGTGTTAATGTTGCTAATGGGTTGCTTTAGGTAACCACACGTAGACGAACATGCTTATATAAAAGGTGGCTGCTGTTTTAACACACACATGCTCTTGATGGCATACCTATCTTTACAAGAGAATAAGTTTTGAAGGCAATTTTATTGGATGGTATTGAAGAGTTGATTTTTTTCAAGCCAGCAGAAAATGCTGTAAAAATATATGCTTTTGCAGCTTTTTTCTTTTTTTGGTGTACAAAATCATAGGTCATCACTTTTAATGGCTTTACAGGACATATGCAATTTTCAGTCCGTCTTTGAGGACAGTCTAACTACAGAATATCCTGCGGCGCCACATGGAAAAAAGATTGCTTACAACTATGTGAGTGGTTTGCCCTTTAGCAATAACAAAAGTTTGTTTCATTTTTATATTCCAGTGGCAGAGTACTTAGATG
>VUQG01019147.1:0-37550 GCA_015106755.1 Etia nguti | reverse complement strand
GAGTACTTAGATGAAAGTCCGATGCAGTTTGGGCAAATCAGCGCCGTCCAGAACTGCAGCGCCGTCTCATCTGAAGACCCCTTCTTAACATCCTCCTCCTTGCCAACATGCCTTCCATTTGCCTCTTCACAGTCTGTGCCTCTGCCCTTTCCCATGGCTCACGGCACCACCACCTTGGCTTTCATGTTCCAGGGTGGCGTGCTGGCTGCAGCGGACACTCGTTCCAGTTGCTCAGGCCTTGTCGCGTGCCCAGCCTCGCAGAAGATCCTGCCCATTCACAGTCACTTGGTGGGCCTGACCTCGGGCACTTCAGCCGACTGTGCGCTTTGGAAACGTATTTTGGCTCGCGAGCTGCGGCTTTACCAACTTCGCCACGGTCGACGGTTGTCCACGAGCGGAGCTGCCAAATTGCTTTCGCACATGCTTCACCCTTTCAAAGGAACTGAGCTGTGTGTGGCTGCCACGTTGTGTGGGTGGGATGGAGGAGAGGTGGACGATGGATGTGATTACCATGGAGGCACAGAGACCGGTCCTGGTAGTCGTGGAGAAACAACAAAGTATCAAATGACTGAGCAGAAAAACTTTGTAGATAGCACCAATGCAAAGGTTTCTCTGGCAAAGGATGAACACTTTTCTTTCTCTCAGCAGTCCTTCATCAGAAAGAAAATGAATTTATCTGGACCAAGGCTTTTTTATGTATGCAGTGATGGTACTCGCCTACGGGGAATGCTTTTCTCTGTGGGCTCAGGATCCCCTTATGCCTACTCAATTTTGGACCAAGGTGTTCACTGGGGACTGACAGTAGATGAGGCCAAGTCAATAGCTAGAGAAGCTGTGTACAGAGCTACGTATAGGGATGCATATTCCGGAAACTGTGTGGACATGTATCACATCACGTCAAAAGGCTGGACACGCAGAAACCGGGAGGATTTGAAAGAGGAATATTACAGAGAAAAGGAAAGGCAAAAGCATGAGAAAACAGAGAGACGGGACGTGACTTTTTCTGACTAAAGACATGAAACAAACAAAAATGGCTTGGGAAGCGAAAGGCAAACATTGGGGAGTATTTTGGAGAGACGTGATATGATGGCATCTTTGCAGCAGTTACTAAATTAATGAACAGGACAGGCAGTTGCATCCTCCAGGCTATTTCTCAAATGATTTGGGCATGCATATCGTTCCCTCGAATAAACAGCTGATGTTTTGTTTGTGCTGATGATAAAATGTATTCTAAGAGCACCCTGCTTGCTGGTATTTTGATTTAGATGTTAAAGCATTATGAATCATTTCAAGAATGTGAGATAATTACTACCTACTCCTCCATGTGGGTAAATCGCATAAACACAGAGAAGCAGAAAATGAATAGTCTAAAAATCTAAATGGCTGGAGGCTGAAGGTCATAATGTATTACTGTGTGTAAGGGAACACGTTTAGCTGCAGCAATAAACGGTAAAGGGGCTGTAAACTGATTTGTGCCTGCTGTCAGAAGACTTCTGAAGTTCCTCTGACACTTCAATAAATTAATGAATAAAAGGAATTTTGCTGCCTGTTCATTTTGTTTGAGCGCTGTGGCCATAAATAAAGCATAACTGTAATTACTCAACTGACAATGACTCTATATTGCCAAGTATATTAGGGTAAAAGGTACAGAGCTGTCCGTCTTCATCCTCAGTGTTCAGCTATGTTCTCTAACTTTTCAGTGAAGTGCATGATGGGGAACGGTTTGTAGTGTAACATCAGTGTTATGGCACACTGATTATACTACATGTCAAAATGTTGTAATGAAGTGTATGATTTCCTGTTTCCATATATTAAGTATTTCAATATATTGTATATGAGTGAGTTTTTTTAATGGCTAACATATGCATATGTGTGCAGCAAGCATGTCTTATATGTAATTAACGGCATAAAATAAATTACAGCCTGGGATGCGTGACTGCAGCATCAGTGGGGATGTGCGCTAGTACTACTGTATGATTGACTGCAGCTGTGTGAGTAAGAGGGAAAAGCCTCCCATTCTCCCCGACCTCATACATAATTCCCATCTTTGGAAGTTCATTAATGGCAGAATTATTGAGCGAGTGAAACAAACAAACAAACAAAAAAGGAGAAAGAAAGCATTTGGTGGTCTAGATTTGAAGTCTTGCAGGGACCGACTCTTGGGAAAGTGAGTCGGTGTTATTTTTATAGCACCTTTAAAGAGCATATGTCACAGAGTGCTTCACAATAAGAAAAGGTTAAAAAGCAAAATATGAGCCAGCCAGACATTAAATGCACACAGGCAGATAAAAACACAAGGCGAAACAAGCCCGAACCTAAATCTAAACAAATTGCTTTCAGCTGCTTTTTAAAGGTGCCTGCAGATCTGAAGTTTAAGAGATATCGCCTCAAAAGCACAGTCTCCCGTCATAGCCCGAGAGCAGGCAGGACTCAAACGCAGACTCAGAAGGCAGTTCGCAGAGTTTATTAACAGTGATGTGAAAAAGCTATTTACAGTGCCTTTCAAAAAAGGGAAAACATCCACAGTCTCTATGTACAGTATCCAAGTCGATGGTCCGATAGGTTCCACTCAGTCTTTAGACTCGATAACGAAACAGACTTCTCTCTCCAACTCACACGCACGAATCTCCTCGTGGAAAACAGGGAAGACTCCTGGACAGAGATGGTGAGAGGCGCACACATGGAAGCAGGTGAGTAGACTTACAGAATGAAGGTAAACATCTACCGCGACCGGTTTAACGCTCAAACGCCAGATGAGGAGCAGGTGAGTTAATTACCGCAGGTGTGGCAGGCCAGAGGGCGGGGACCAAGAGGATCCCGCCTCTGCAAGGGCGTGCACACACACCCACAAACAGACAGAGAGAGGAGAGAGACAGCCAAGGTGGAGAGCGAGGAAAACTGGCAGGCGTACCAGGAGGACTGAAGGACTATGACAGTCTCCTTTCTTGTTGAGACTGAAGCGAGAAAACAACCATCAAACCCTAATCGGAGAACCTCTCCCAAAAACATTATGACTGTGAATGACTATTGTTTGCATGTCTATTCAAGCCATTCATGTCACATTATGATTGAAAACAGCTCCATAATGAAAGATGTGCAGATAATTAACCTGGCTTTCTGCCTAAAGTTCCTTCAGCAATGTTGACTTTCTAACAAGGACACGATAGACATAAAGGGAATTAGACATAGCAATAGACAACAAATGCATTAAAAATATAAAAGATTCGTTAATTTGTATTTTAGGGCTCAATGATTATAGCAAAAATGATCATCTGGATATTAAATCAAATATTCATTAACTTAGCACGTATTGTGCATTTGGTGGAGTTTTTAAAAAGTGTCTTTTTACATGAGATTTCCATTATTCAAATGAAAAGCTAATAAATTAATGAAAAAAAGAGATGTCTGCCAGTCCACACGACATGAGACATCTGCAAGTGCAGTCTGTGGTAACAGAAGCTCATGCCTCAGCGGACTCATGCACCTCAGGAAACCTGCAGTGAAGCCTGGGGGCAAAAGTGCTGGAGAGCTGAAGCCGATGACCAACCAACACCTCCTCCTCCTCTTCTCATGCTGAAAGCAGAACAAGGATAAACCCTCAGTGATCCCAGGTGATAAGGAGACAAAGGCAGCTGCAGGCAATCGCTAATGATCCCTCTACAGGACCACTTACAGCAACCTGCTTCTTCTAGATAAATATTTTCGACCACAAACCTTCTTCTGTCATCTTGGCTTGAGTTAAACTAAACTGTGAGCATGGTTGAGCTTTTTAGGGACGACCACTGTAAAGGCGGTTGGTTCATAACACAAAACAACAGGTTCATAGCCAAAACTCATCCAAATGACTAAAGGTTTTTATTCGGATTATCTTGTTTTCATAATCATTAGAAGCCAAAATCAAAACTGAAATTCAAACCACAGCCTCTAATTTGTAATAAAGGGTATGACTGGACAACAGCTGGTTGGAAAGAATGTCACTATCTAGTCTAGTTATCTGTTTTAAAATCACTTTGCAACTATGCAGACAAAATGTGACCATTTTAGGCCAGCTGTCACTGACAGTTTCCTGCTGGTATTACTAAGCAACAGCGGCTTTTTTATATATAGAGGTATGTGCTGAACGTCCAAGGCTCCGAGCACAAGACTTTTGAACTTGACTGAATTTAATAGGAAGCGAGTACAGAGCTTTGTGCTTTGAGGAGGAAACAAGGAAGGAATAGTAAATCAAAGTTTTGAGTCTACAAGGAGAACTGAGTCCAAAATTTGAGCGAACAATAGTGTTTCTCTTTGCTTGGCCTCTTCAAAGCTTTTTGTTCAGTTTTGGCAGTTTTTTACTTTCATGCAAACTGCAGCTGAGAGTGGAGCAAGCTCCACTAGAGTTGAGCAAAAAGCACAGTGTCACAAACCCAGCCTTACATCAGTACATCTGTTTTGTTTTTTTGTTTTTTTAACTTTGAAAAGATATGACCCTAACAACCAGAAGATTGCCAAAAACTCCCTGACAGCTCCCCCCTCACAGGCTAAGTCGAGAACATGTTTGGTGCTTAGAAATCTGTCGCTGTGAGCTCTCACATCCTCAGCACTAGATTGATTACTGCCTGGCTTTGTTTTGTGCTGCCGAAGTAGTTTTGACATTAATGAACCTCCATAGAGCCCGGTACAAGGGATCTGAGGAGTGACCTCAGGGTTGCAAGCTTTCTTTCTAGTCATATCACCGAACACTTGTCTCATCACCACTTGTTTAAAGGCTCTCTTGTTTCTTAGTCATCAGACAGAATTCAGGCTAAGACATGATCAAAAACATGGTTTTGCAAACGAAGGCTGCACCCTGTAGATGATTACTTTTTACCTCATTCAGGTACTCAAACGACATGTTTCTGCTGCTGTGTGAAAAAAAATTCTTTCAAATTAAAAATATGCAAAACAATTGAGGGATAAATCAAGCACAGAAAATATACAATGGTAAGATTAACAAGTTAGTATTCCCGTTTTGCGGTGGTTTTGTTTGTCCTTGAAAATTTGCACATTTCCTATTTTCTGGTTGGAAGTTACCTGACCCCCAGAAAACAAAAAAACAGTTACCCCAAAACTCATCTTAAAATTTCAGATTGATGTTGTATATGGCAAACACATCTTAAACTGAAATAAAATATGCTATGAAGTGTGGCGAGGGTGGTAATTACAGTCGCACAAATGTTTTTAGCAAATGAGAGAACGCAGCTGGCAAAAATTCCTCTTTTAATGCATCTCTGAGTGACAATTTTCTGGTCCTGCTTCTAGGTGAAGCAACTGGGAGAAATGCAAACTCACTGAAGTTGATTATGCAGACTAGCTACATTTAGGCAGATTAAACAAACACCACACGGCTTTCAAAGAAGCCACAACACCTAACCAGGAAATACTGAAGGAAATTAAACAACACCTGCTACGTTTTTGAAGATATTTTGTCATAGGTGTAGATTATTTCAGCTGGGGACGCAGAGGGACAGTCGTGATATTTACAGGAGATGCATTTGTTCCTACCAATAAAAAAATGAAAGAAGCATAACAATTAATTGTTTTAAAAATGCTGTGACAGTTCTCAGTGAGGCACCAGTCCCATCAACTGGTGCAAACCTTTTTACTTCAAATGTGTTTTTTTTTAACACCCGGGACATGATTAGAAATATGATTATACACAGCGTTTTTATCTCAGTCAGCAGCGGTACGATGTCTTCTCTCTTCTGGCTCTATGCACACACAGACAGGTCGATAACAATGAAGGTGCCAGAAAGAAAAAGAGGAGAATCAATGTTAGTACATTTTTCTCAAAAAAGTAAGTTGTAAGCTACTTTTTTTCCCACCTTTTTGCAAGGTAATACTGCCTGTCCTTCTGGTTTTGAGATAGACTACGTTACATTGGTGAGATGCATATGCAGCAGAGACAAAGTCAACAAGGTGCGGGAAACGTTCCTTTGAGATTTTGGTCCATATCGACACAGTTGCTGCAGATTTCTCAGCTGCAAATCCATGATGCTAATCTCCCGTTGAATCTGATCCCAAAGGTGCTTTATTGCATTGAGATCTGGCGACTGTAAAGGCCATTCATGTACAGTGAACTTATTGTGATGATCAAAAAACCAGCTTGAGGTGATTTAAGCGTTGTGACAAGATGTGTTATCTTGTTAGAAGCAGGCATTAGAGAACGGGTACAGCGAGGTCATAACAGGGATGGATATGGTCAACAACAATACTCAGGTAGGCTGCGGCATTTAAAAGACGCTCAATACTAAGTAAGCCAAAAGTGTGCCAAGAAAATATCTCCCATTACACCCCCAGCAGCAGCCAACATCAGTGATATGAGGCGGGATGGATCCATGCTTTCATGCTGTTTACGCCAAATTCTAACCCTGAGTGGTTATTAAAGTTACTGTTTCCTTCTTATCAGCTCGAAGCAGTCTGGCCATTCTCCTCTGCCCTTTGGCATCAATAAAGCATTTTCACCAAGGGACCTGCAGCTCGCTGGATATTTTCTCCTTTCTGGACCCTTCTCTGTAAACCCCAGAGATGTTTGGGTGGGAAAATCCCAGCAGATCAGCAGTTTAAGATGTACTTGGCGAGTTAGTCTGCCACCGACAACCATGCCACTTTCAAAGTCATTTAAATTACCTTTCTTCTGCTTGTATCTTAACTTCAGCAGGTCGACATGCTCAAATGCACTGCCATGTGACTGGCTAGTTAGTTGCATTAAGAAGCAGTTGAAGAGGTATACCTAAAAAAGTGACTGCTAAGTGTGCATGATTCCTCAAAATCACACATAGAATTAGAATTTTGAACTCAAGCAGAAATCCAGCTGAACCGTATCTGAGCTACTGAATACGAATTCATAAATTAAAGTAATTCATCACGGACACGTGCTGTCACACGCACATTTGAGCAGGTTCCACCAACAAAAAGAAAAAAGACACAAAAGCAGCTTGATATCACACAGAACTGTCAATTTGCTGCACTCTGACTCTCCCTGCAAACGGCAAGAAGGACAGAAGACTTAATCATCTGCACATTTGTGTTGACTCAGCAGGGATAATATTAAATGAGGAAAAATGGGGAATGATTTGAATTCAACACAAAATGTCTAAGAGCCCGACTGCATGATATTTCACTATATGTTTACCTGAAAGCCTGTTTTTTTGTGTGTGTGTGTGTGTTTTCCACTGTACTAATAAATACTTTGTCTGCAGAAATAATGCAGAAAACCCCCAGAATGAAGCAAATTAAGAAATTCCTATGGGAGGACCCCATGATCCATTATATGTTGTCGCCTATGCTCAAGCGAAATCTATACCCACATATTTTGTCCAAGTGCATCACAATGAGACTAACAGTTCGTCTTTGTGGCACTCAGTGGCCGCTATTTCAAAAATAGTAGGCTTTTAGAGTGACTATGGTCGTTGTGTGATAGTTACAAAGTAATGGAGAGAGGGAAAATAGAGAGAGGTATACACAGAGAGAGGGACGGAGGAAGGGAGGGAGGGTTAGACGTAGAGAGAGAGCGCGAGAGAGAGACTGGGCTAAGTGGACAGACCTCACGTTGAGCTCAGATGAACCTCGGCATCCTTTCCCACGTTGGATCATTTCAGCCCCGTTAAACCAGAGGACCAACGGAGCAAAACCGCAAACACACGGTAAGCTCCTCTCATAATTGACTTTCCCCCCCTCCAAATCTTCAGTTCAGAATTCAGTAGTTGACACATACAAGTTTCCAGCCTTCGGCTCAGCTCAGGTCTCCACTTTATCTTCCAAATTCTCGGGTTTTTTTGGAGGCTTTTAACCGGGTCGAGGCGGTTACCAACTGTTTCTCTGTCAGTTTGAAGCTGTTTGTAGTAGATATCTGCGAGCTGTTTAGGTGAAATAATGGTGGGCTGAGAGAAGGGTCTGGAAAAGCAGACAATTATTTTGGGTGACTGAAATGAGCGCCAAGCTTTGACAGATGGTGCGGATGACGCCGTGCTTCCCCTCTTAATTTCCCGGCTAGGTAGGTAATTTTTGTCTATGTGTGTGCGCGCGCCGTTCGTACTCACCTGCCGCGTGCACTTTGGCGCGGGGACGCTCGCTTGCAAAAATGAATGAGGTCGCTGGACCTTGGTTAAGTTGCCGAAAGCGGAATTTTGGGGACGTTGCATTCATTATAATAGTTAGCCCAAGTGTGTAAATCACATTAACATGCATCAAGTAGGTCATTTTTCTGGCTTCTTCCAGCAAGACAAGGTCACGCTCCGGGCTGTTTAGTGTATCTCTACTAGATATGCTAATGAGGGGTCCAGATGTGAGTGTGTGCGTGCATGTAAACGGGTTTGTGTGTATCCGTGACCAAGCGGCTGTGTCACGTGTTGTGGCGAATGTAATATCAGAGCCGATCAGGGAGAAACATTCCACTTCCCATCTATCCCACTGTACGAAAATTGGCAGCAAGTCAGCAGGGGGCGCTCATGAGATGGTGCTCAATGAATAGAAATGAATGGAATTATGTGGCTAGTCCATTTGTTTTTTTAGCTTTTTCCAACACGGTATCAATAATTTTCTGAGGTGAAATACAGAACAGTGCTTATTGCCTTGCGTTTTTCTTATAATGAAGGCGATTTTTCCGATAAAAAGCTAGAATTTCCCAATACTTGCTGATTTTTCTGTTAAGGAGTTATTACAGGCCACACTGCCTTGATGGCATCCATTGACAGATGATAACTATATTATAGAAGAGTAGTCAGAGTAAACCATGAAAGAAGCAGCTAGTTGTGCTGGGCAAAATGAAATTCTCTGCAAATTTCTCATGTTGCAGTTCATAATACTTACAGGAAAGTGTTTTTCTTGAATTAAAAGTGATTACAAAAACAATGTTAAAATGGAGCTGCACCCTTTCCGTCAAAAATATGGTAAAAATGGTTCCAAGAAAACTATTTACATTTTCTACAGCTCCACGGGGCTCCATTTGTTCTCTACTTTCTCAAGAGCACCCCCTATAAAACGGGGACGCTCGCAGTGTGGGAGTTGAATATCATATTTAAAATTCTCTGGTAATATCCTTTCTTAATTTCAGTGTAATATTACACTGCCTCTTCACATGACAAATAAAACATGGCTAAACACTTGCTTATCACAGGGCATTTGCTCACTTAAGCTGTCTAGTGTGTCAAACCTTGACAATAATGAAGTGACTGATGTGCTGAGTACAGTGGGCCTCTCTTCACCAGTCTGACTTGGATAGACTTAAGAGATTTCCCTGTGTGCACTGAGCCAGTGAGAATGGATGAGAGGTCTGTGGGCATTAAGACAAATGGCAAAAGGAGGGTAAGCCAGAGATGTTCAAATGGAGCAGAATCTGTCCACATCCTGGATGTTTAAGCCACCCATTGCCCCTCACCCCCCTCCCCAGTGTACTTCCACTACCACTTCCCCTGCTCTGCCTCCTTTATGCCCCCATCTCCCATTTTTTCCTATGTAAGAGGCCTGACATGCACAGGCTATTTTTAATAAAAACGGAATAGCCTTGTTGCAGTGAAGCATCTCGATGCAGAGTGAAGTGAGACTGAAACAGCGATTTGCAATTTAGAGCTATGTCACCACTCATCATTCCATTCTGAGCCAGCAACAGCAAATCGTCCTCACGCTTTCATCCTCTATCCCTGCCTTACATTTTACACATATCTTACACACACACACACCCTTACTCTAAAGACTTCAAACAACGGTGAATGACATGTACTGCTGGCAACATGGGTTTTGGACCAAAGCAGGCAGAGAGAAATGTAAGCCCTAAGCTCAGTCTATGCTAATGCACAATAGCTGAGGAAGACAAAAGTGTTTTGGAAGAGCCACTTTTTGTATTTCCATAGATTTGGGAAACCAGCAAACAGATGCAGATGATGAACATGAAGCGTTACATATGGATGACTTGGTAAATTTGGTGCGCCAAATGAAGCAAAAATAATCAAGGGTGGATTGCCATTTGAGGGAAAAATAATGATGTAAAAAGGGCAGAAATTACTTAATATTTCCTGTGATCAAAGCTCAAATTGTCTCTGTTCTCAAGTGCACTTCTTTAAGTGGGTCACTATCTGCAGAGAAAAAGAACATTGGCTTGATTTTAATGTGCCCATGCAGCATATCGTATTGGATGTATCAGAAAATGTTGGGGTTAAGAAATGTTCTGGTTCATATTATAGAAACCATCAAAGCCTGCTGCATTTCTATAGGCCGTCTTTGTGCCACGTTTCCTCAAAATTTATCAAAGCACTTGGTGCTCTGTACATTTATTAAATCAGATGAGGCCAGGGGATTTAGTCTTCCCAGTGTGCACTGTATTTTATGTCCTCTAGCCAAATTATTGATAATTTGCATGAAATGCAGGGAAATCTCTACATTATTTTTAAGAATTTTAGCTTCCAAATCTGTTCAGAAGAGAAACGCATGCATGAAAACTTTATTTACATATGTTTGAAGAGTACCTCCCTGTGTACCCATGACTCATGTAATTTGCTGTGCAAAGATGATAATGCACGCCTCCATGCATGCATAAAGGTGAAAGCAGCTGTCAGAACGTTCATTGCCGGGAAAAAGTGAGGCAGAGTGATGGATCCATGTGGGACACGGATGCGAAAACCACCGTCATATAGTTTGGATCTTGTTAAGTTGCTGACACTTTGCACTGCATCAAGTTTCAAAGATCAATGGCCAGAGATCTGACTCAAATACTGACAAAAAGCAGATCATTAAACTTTAGGGAAATGAGGACAAGTCATTGATTAAATTATTTATGAGCCTAATTAATCTCTTAAGGGGAACTTCTTTCAGAACTGGGCACTGAAGCATGTGCAGACCATCTTTAGGGACGGCATCAATCACCTGCTGTCCAGGCAATTGTGTGTGACAAGGAGCAGTAAAGTACCTGAGCTCCACCTCACCGCCGTACCTTCAGGCTCTGAATTAATTGAAATTTTTTAGGACCACACTTACCTTTCTGAGGATGAGATCAATAACCAGAATCACACAGAGCGCCAATGAGAGGAATATCATCAACAGTATCAGGTACAAAGTGAACTGTCCTTTTCAGGTAATTCTTATGTAATTATCATAGTTTCTGTTCAAAACTCACAGTTATTTGCACAGCAGCTGGCAGAAGGCTCAGATTAGCAAACAAAGCTGTTCAGCAAACGGCAGAGCAAACATTTATCTTTAAATATGTCCTAAAAAAAATCTCGTCTTCATATAATGAGTATGATGGCAGACTTTTTTGTGTCTTTTCACTTCTGTATCTTAAAGCACTTGTTTCTCATAATAATGAATACAGTCAAGATCACACTAATTATGTCTTCTCTCAGGTGATCCTCTGCAGCATGTGCACTGCATGGGAATATGTGAGTAAAGAAGCCGAAATGAAGACAAATACCAGGGAGAGGGGCGGAAGAACTGAAGCAGGGGCAGGACGAAGGCATGCTGGAAATAAACCATCATAAAAACCGGCAGCTGATCAGCCCTTTGTCAGCCATTTCACGAGACAAACTGATCGGTGAACCTCAGCAATGGCAGCACATGTTGTGCTTCTTTTTCTTTTATTCTGCAAAGGGGAAAGACACGGCATCTCAGAGGCTGTCGGCCTTTCAGAGGAAGATCCGGATTCTCAGTTAATATCAGACAAAAAGCAACAAGTTTTACATCATCCAAAGTCCCTGGACAAAGTTTTTATTGGAATCAAAGAATCGGAAAGCCATGTACAGGCTTCAGAGAGTGATGTAAGAACTCTGCCAAATGTGGCTTTTCAACTAAATGACGGCAAAGCTAATGATTCTGACTTTAAGAGCAATGCAGCAAAGCAAATCGACATGAGACTTAAACCTCCAGATTCTTCTGCCAAACCTCTTATACCTAAACATAGCTCTGAACTCAGTGTGAACCGTGAGAAAAGGAACAATTTGACTAATGGAGAGGTTGAAGGTGTAATTAATGATCACAGTCTAGTGCCAAGCTCAGAGGAGGAGTACGCTCTCCAGCCTCAACTCTATTTGGAGACAGGTGTTGGTGACGTTCAGCCTGAGAGGCTAAGGGGTCTCTCTAAATGGGTCACAGAGTCTGAACATAGTCAGTCAGAGCCTTACCTGCTGCCGCACTCTCGCCGCCGTAGGAGCTGGCTCTGGAACCAGTTCTTTGTGATTGAGGAGTACAGAGGGCCTGAGCCTGTGCTCATTGGACGGGTAAGCTGTTGGCACAACCAGTCAGCATGCACATGTGACTCACCTGAATCTCACTGTATTACAACATAAATGTAAATTGCGCCTTATTTTTGAGAACCAACAAAGATTTCTGCAAGCACAATCATTTTTATAGATAAGTTATAGTCAAAGGGTTTAATTGGAGCAAACAAAAATCTCTCCTGTGCTCAATACATGTATTTACATAAATCTTTTCTGTTCGCAGTGCATTCGTTTATTTACATGTTTTTCTTAGTCCAAATAATTTCACAGTGACAACCTTTGCACTCTGCTTCATTTATTACCTCTCTCATCCTCTGCTCCATGTGTCCCCGAGCTCCTGTTTGAGCCTCATTCACTGTTCATACACACAAATCTGTGCTTAAAACCTGCGCACAAACATACTACACACAAAGCAGGGATTCATTAAAATCCTACCTGTAATTATTTACGCTATGCAAAGTAGAAATACCCAAGACCATATATATATATGTACAGAAATAACGAGGATGACATAAAAACATATGTTTAACTTAATGTTTAGTATATTAAAGCCACTATTAATAAAAGAAAAGGGTTTAAAAGAAAACAATGTTGAAAGCTTTTAATTTGCACTGGCCAAATATATTAAACATAAAATTGATGGCCTGTCATGCTTGCTGGATGTTATCACTTTCCCACTTATGGCTTTTGTCCAATGACTGGCTATCAGTCCTTTTCCTCCACCTGTTTTCTTCTTTTTCCTTCTAGTCTCTCTTTTATTCATCATTTATCATTTCATCCTCTCTTATTACATCTTTTGTTTTTCTAAATGAACCAACCACTAACGTTTGGTTGATCTTAGTGAACGGATAATTCTCCACCTAAGCAGATTGTCAGGAACTTTGGCCAATGATTTTTGTATATATAAAAAACCTATTAAGCTAACTGACTTATTTGTCATAATAGGAAACTAAAAATTAAAAGATAATGTTAAACTCCATATATGGTTTTGGACACATTTTGACCACAGGAATAAGGCTGGCCAATGTTGGAGTTATTTATTTGGACGAGAGGATGGCGTGCTAAGTTCTCAGCTAACATTTGAAATCTTGGTTAGAAAGCTGCATCTATAAAATGTATGGGCTCAGTGCACACCCACACATATCTTTTAATTAGTGCTAAGTAACGGACCAAAAAATGTATTACAATGTCCTCGGAAATTTCTTGAGTGACTTCACACAGTAGGTCATGTTATTGATTATATAAATCCATTAAAAACACCATAAACAGTGGAGAGGTCCAGTTCAGAGATTCAATTTATCATAAGTTGGGCCTGTTAGACTACTGTTGGCTAAAGCTCCCATCCATCAATTGTCTGGGCATTTATTTCTCAGAATTTAAATTAGTGAGCTTTCAAAAAGACATATCTTGCAAGCTTAATGAAGTACAGACAGAAATGTATAAAATTAGGTGTATAACCAGTACCATAAACTAATTACGTGTGTGCGTCTGCTTACCTTCGGCAACACTTAATGCATGTATGTCACCAATGAATACTGAAGTACTAGCGATTCAGTTGTAGGAAAATCAGCCATATAAAAAATTGATTATAAAAATTGCTAATTTTTGTCTCATGTTATTCACAAAGATTTTACAAGGAAAATAATGTAGGGATATTGAGCTAATAGGAAGGGAACAGTAATTCAAATAAGCACTCATTACAACCATTGTATGCAGAAGAGCATCTTTAAATGCGCCACACATTGAACCTTGAAGCAGATGGGCTACAGCAGCAAAAGACTACACCAGGTGCCAGTGCTATATAGAATAATAGGAAATTCACACCGACTCACCAAAATTGGCCAGTAGAAGATTGGAAAAACGTTGCGTGGTCTGATGAGTCCCAATTTCCATCTTGCCTTGTATCACACTTCAGGCTGATAGTGTTGGTGTAATGGTGTGGGGACTATTTTCTTGGCAGACTTTGTGCCTCTTAGTACCAATTGAGCATTGTTTAAATGCCGTTTTCTACCTGAGTATTGTTGCTGACCATGTGCATTCACGACCTTTATGTCATATCCTTTATGACCACCTTGTACCCAGTCACTTCTAGCAAGGATAAGACACGGCGTCACAAGCTCGTGTAATCTTAAACTTAAATGGCCTCAATAGTCATCAGATCTCAATTCGATCGACATGTAGGATGGGATGTGATGAGATTCCCATCGTGGATCTGCAGTCGACAAGTCAGCTGCAACTGACATCCGATGCTACCACGTCAATAGGGTACAAAAGTCTCTGAAAAATGTTTCCAGCACCTTGTCGAATCTATGCTAAAAAGAATTCATGCAGTTCAGAAGGTAAAAGGGGGTGCAACTAATTACTAACAAAGTTTCCCCAGTGAAGTGTATTTAAATTTCTCTCAATTTTCATGTGCTTGCAAAAAAAAACAAAAAACATGTTTGCAATCTTAAAAATGTTCCATTGCATGCTTGAAAGTGAGGCACAGATCAGATCGCACTGTTTATGCGTCACCATCCCCACTTGTCAAGTCATATACTTGAGTTTTTACCATCAGCACACCAGCAAGCCTCAACTGCTGTCTGTGTCGCAACATGAAGAGTGTCTGAGATGATTTAATCCACAGCACACCTGAACCATTCAATCCCAGGGGTTTACTTGTAGCACTTCACAGTTAGAAGCTCCACGCTAATGCAGCTGCTGGCAGCTACGGCATACTCAGAGTTGGATTATATCAGCTGTAACGCTAACAGGGAATTCTGCCAACCACTTTGTAGCTCACGGTATACTTTATAGTGACAGTCTAGATTGGATTCTTACCAGTGCGGTATACACCTCATAAATGTTTAATCTTCCACTGTGGTTGTTATTGGTACAGTCAGGGAGGGGTGTTAAAGCAATCAATAGACACGCGGGACTGTTTATTTCTCTGCAAGTAAAGTCTTGATGTTGATATTCATGTAATAAAGTATGCTTCCGTTGCGAGGAGGTCGGAAGCACAGTGTTTTCTCTCAGAGGTAGCTCATTTTGTTTGCCAGAAATAGAGAGATGATCATGTCAAAGCCATTGTCGGTGCAAGGTTTGAGGTGAGCTATCAACAGTTCAAATCACAGGTGCCACCACCCGTGCGAAAGAAGAAAGAATTTCTCTTCCAAGGAAAGCAGTGTGAAGCAGATATAAACCCGGAGGTGTATGTACTGCATGAGTGAGAGGAGGGGAAAATTGAGATTACAGAGTGAGAGAGAAAGTGACAAAGGGATTGGAAGAGACAGTTCCCTCTTTTTCTTGCTTTGCTTGTACAGGGTGGATAAATTTCTTCCCCACAGTGAGAGTGTTTTTCCATGCTGACTGAAGCGCAGCAGGACTGAGCCAGCAATTAGACAGTGAGGAGAGGAGGTCTGGATAGAAAGTGGGAAGCAGGGGGGGGCAGGGGAGCGAGGTGGGCACAGACTCTGACAAAGATGTCTCTCGTGGTGAAGTGTGGGATCAAAATCAAAGCTAGCTTTAAAGAAGAAAGGAGGGAGAAGGGGGTGGGTAAGAGATGAATAAAAAAAAAAACCCTGAATCCCTTATCTAGCAATTTGTAGGGTATGCTATCATGAGTCTGTATAATCCCAACTTCATCCTTCCAACACATGCACATCACATAGACACACACAATGTACACTAATCTTATATTTTTCCTTGATCTCTGCTTGAATGCTGTGCTGTGGGACAGACAATAGTGTGTAAATCTGCACTTTAAATGCATTTATGTGCAATATTTTCCATCACATACTCTTGCTTTAAGGTGGGCAGCTGTCTTAACCACACAAATGACTCTATGCTAATCATTATGTAGGCAATTAAATTTGTCTATTTTTGTGTTGCACAAACAAATTTTTTGTGCCACAAAATGAATAAGCCTGGCAACAATCATGTGAAATTGCTCCGCGCATTTGTAAACAGACAATGTTGCAGCTGCAATTGAAAGTCAAGGCTCTCATGAGTATCTAAGGTCCACTGCGAAGATTGTGAATAAGCCTTGTGGATTATGAACATGTGCAGATGCGCCTTGAGGATAGAGAGATGTGAAGGTACTCGGTCAGAAAGCTCAGTGTGATGAAGGCTGAGTAATCTCTTTAGCTTTCTATTTTTGTGTGTTTGGCCTTTTACCTATCAAGCTCACACTAATATCCTCTCTGCCATTAAATACCAAACCAGTATTCTGCACCACGGAGCAAAACAGCCAGACAGAGGGAGAGAGCGAGAAAGAAGGAGAATTGCGAGCAGATGGGCATTCTGAGTAAGCGAGGTAACTTGATGAAAAGAGAGAAAAACAAGGACTGGAAAACGAGGTGGTTTATAAGGTAAAGGCAAGTCAGGCAGATGGATTTACAAGAAGGGGAGGAAAGAGACAGATGGATAGAAGAGACAGAAAGATTTACAGATGGATAGTGCTTCAGTTAGCAGAATGCATCTGTGAGCGTACATGTATGACATTTGCAGCGCCACTGTCCACACTGATGTGGATCTGCCCTCAACAAACCCCCGATGGCATGCTTGGTCCATTGAGTTAATTAGCTGTATGCATCAGTACTCATCCCCGTCCCATATGTATCTTCCACACCTGGTGCCATTCATTTCAGATTCAGTGAGCCGATCCTGCCTTAACATAAATCAACCATTTCACATAGTCAGGTTTGCGGTATCTGCTAAACAAATGCAAGTGTTAATGAGTGATACCTGCATCAGCATCTGTAGGTAATGTTGCATGAAGGTGTTGCAGCCATTTACTCTGTATGTATTTGTTTTTCCAGCTGCACACGGATATGGACAAAGGAGACGGAAGCACTAAATACATGTTGGAGGGGGAGGGAGTGGGCTCTGTGTTTGTGATTGACAGCAAGACGGGCAACATACATGTCACTAAGTCTCTGGACCGAGAGGAGAAAGACCAGTATCGTCTCGTCGCGACTGCTACAGACCGCGAGACCGGCCGAGCCCTGGAGCCGTCCTCTGAGTTCATCATCAGAGTTCAGGACATTAACGACAACCCACCCGTCTTCCCCACTGAACCCTATGTTGCCATGGTGCCTGAGATGGCCAACATAGGTATGCAGCAAAGAACATTAACGTGGAACCACACAAAATCTCCCGAGAGGTGATAAAATGTTAGCAGTGTTTTACCCAACGAAGGCTTTTTTCTGCTTGAATTTCTTTCGCTTACAGACGAAAAACAAAGCAGACACAGTCTTATTCAGTCGTTCGCTATTTCCTGTACAACATATACTCCATTCTTCACTCTGTAGCCAGGGGAAAATCTCAGACATCACTAACAGGTGCCGAGAAACGCAATCGTAATTTTTGCATCTGTATGTGTTTTTAACATAATAGCTCAAAGTAGATATTTGGATATTTCACCTGTCAGTCCATCTTTTATATACAGATTATGCTTCCTGCTATCAAGGTTAGAAAGAATGAATACTTTAAAAATATTTCTGCTTCACGATCACCTCGCCAGCTGTCTATTCATTCTCTGAGTATCCTGCAAACAATCATGTGGATGTGGCTGAATGCACTTCTACTGGCACCATTTCAAGAAGAGAAATTGTGCAATATTGTAACTGGGAATGTATCTGTATTTATTCAAACAGCATATGTGTTTTGGAACTTTGTGTGTGTGTGTTGTGAGACAGCAGAGAGTTGGATTATATTTGTTCAGCTTTTGGGGTGAAGCATTCCTGCTACATGGCTCATTAAGCAGCCACCTGTTTTAACGTTCTTAATTTGAAAGAGTCCATTGACCAGTCATCTGTATCATGCCTCCCCTCTTCTACAGGCACGTCCATAATCCAGGTCACAGCCAGAGATGCTGATGATCCAACATATGGAAACAGCGCTCGGCTGGTGTATGCCATCACTCACGGCCAGGACTTTTTCTCTGTGGACCCTCAGACAGGTCTGTTGATATCTTGATAAGTGCGGCTCAACCTTTTTAAAAGCTGTTTCATAACCTGACTCTTCTGCTGATGTTTACACTTCACATAGCTAATCCCCGCACTGCTCTCACTGTATATATTGTGCGCTGTATCCCTTTCCACCGTATGTCCAGCGTGGATAAGAACATTTGCATGTTCCTGCATTTTCCGTGATCTATTCAGAAACAGAAGTGGCCTGAAGTTACATGCGTGCAGCTTCCTAATTCTAAAATATGTGCATCTGACTCGCGCTGATGGTAATTCAAAGAGGCGCGGTGTCACTGTGAAATCTGTTGCTGTTGTGATTTTGTTGCTGCATGTCCTGCTCTCCTCTCTCCACCAGGCATTTTGCGGACGGCGGTACCTGACATGGACAGAGAGACTCAGGATGAGTATCTGGTCGTCCTCCAGGCCAAAGACATGGGGGGCCATCTTGGTGGATTGTCGGGAACTACGACCGTCACAGTGAGGCTGAGCGATGTCAACGACAATCCCCCTCACTTTAGAAGGAGTAAGCAGATCAACATTTAACTGTTGGCTACTTTCGATATCTGTCGCTTTAGGATGTGAGTGTGTGTGTGTGAGATTACGATGATGAAACATCTTGTCCTGGCATTTGTGACAGCACTTTGATATTTTAGCCTCCTTTGGGTCCTAGTCACTTTGACAGATTCAAGATAAGACCTAAAGCCCTAAACAAGCTAAATAGCTTGTCAGTCCACTCCTCTCTATTTTATGCACTCTTCCTAATCATTGTTTTTAGCGTCAATTGTAATCACATAACCTTTGCCAAGACTACCATTAACGTTGATATAAACACTCCCATTTGGTCCCTGAGGTTTAAATGGATTCTGGCTTGACGTAGAAGAGTGAAAGATCATGTCCACTTTTCTTATCCAAGCTTTTCCCTGTTCCATGATATTAATATTTCATCTTAAAGTTCAGTGCTTTCTGCTTCAATAGACAGTAAAATCACTGCAGAATGTGTCTAACACTTTGAGACACATACTGCATTTTCCCTGTATACTACTTCATCTTTGCTGGCTTTTTCGTCTTCTTCATCTCGCAGACAGTCTATGCTTACCGCTATTCATCTTAATGTTTAAAGCCCCTTCTCCTCACGTTGATAAATTGTTCTGCAATACAATGTTTTATAGAAGCTATTTAATATTTCCAAATGTCAGCAGCCTGTTATTTATTTACTGATATCTGACTACATCTTTCGCCCCTTACTGCAAGTCATTATTTTCAGTTTGACAATAATGCCACAATTTACGCTAATGGCTCATTTAGGTTTTGAATGCAAGAGAGGAATATTTAAATGTTCTTCATTATGTGGAGGAATTGAATGATTAACAATCAGCAAGGTAGAGCTGCTTTGATTAAAATGAAAGCATTTCCCTAAATGTGCCACGCAGCATTACGAGATATGCGAAAGTCACCATGAGAAGCCAAGTAAAAAAGGCCTGCCTCAGATCGCTGTGCCTGCTTTCATGCCTGCTAAAGAGACACGCTCTAATCCTAACTAAACATAACAGAAAAACAAATTAACTCTGTAATTCTCTTTTTAATAAATACAGCTCATTCATAGCATAGTGGGAAATAACTCTCAGTGAATTTGAGGCTTTAGAGTCTTTTTACTGTGTCTTCATTACTGATGGGATTTATTAGACAAGTGTAGCACCAGGGCTGTTAAACTGCTTTCAGTATCAATTGTGTTGTAGTTTAAAAATGTCAATTTCCCAGAACCATCATTAAATGTTACAGATGGCTCTGGGATGATTCTTAATTGTGCATCAGTTCAAAGACCTAAGATGTTCGTTTTTTAGCAGTGAGTCAAGGAAGTAAACTGTACATTCGAGTAGTTTGGCTCATCAAATGTTCGACATTTTTGCTTAATGAAGTCATTTGAGCCATTTTTTAAAATCGGTCAAAAAAGAGAAAATGCCTAAATTGCCGAGCCTAATTTGAACGTCCGTATCGGCGTTGATAGCAAAAGTTAATGACCGTGCTAGCTGCGTTGACATATTTCCGATACTTGAATGGTTTTTAAAATGTGGAACACATCAGTCTACAGTTTGTACAAAACACAGCACAAGCACTCTGGCTTCTGATTCTGATTTCAGATTTTACTGATTACTTTGAAATTGCTACATGCTACATGCTACTCCTGATACCTTATGTCACCCTGAACCCCCCGAACCTTTCAGGTCAGAGACTCATTAACTGCTACTGTTAAAAGGGGATGATGCATTCACTCGTTTAGCCCCAAAAGCTGTGGAACAAAGCTCCTCGTACTGATTGTGTGTTTTTCGTTACATTTTCATTGTTTCTTAATTATATTTTTAAATTAGCCTGGACTAGCCTGTACTAAAGAAGGCCCCTTAGAATAGTTTCATATTTTTGTCTGAGTAGAGGTACAGGCACTTTGGTGTAAAGTTTCTCCTGTGTCACTTTTTCTACAGCTCGGCTCAGCAAGGGGAAAAATGTAGATTGCCTCAAAGAGAAAATTCCACACTAAATTTCCAGTCGCTTTGAAGATATTCACCTTATTTGATGCGATACGAGCTTTAGTTGAGTCTTGAAATTCATTTTTCCACTGAGAACTATGACTGTCGTGGCCCAATTCTTACTCTGGAATTGCATAAGTAGGCAATCTGGATCTGTTCATTGATTATAGCAGCCAATACTTACACTTGCTGAAAATAATGTCAGCGCACCTTTAAATCTGGTCGTGAAATATGTGTAGAAGTGCATGTTTTGATATCAAATTGAGCCAGTGACGCTATCGTCATCAGCATTCGGTGGCAGCACTGAAACTGTTAAACTCTCTGTTTTCCTCCCTGCAGGTGCGTGGTCCTTCTCTGTATCAGAGCTAGCGGCACCAGGTGTGGAGGTGGGCCGTCTCACTGCCACTGATCCTGATCTGGGAGAAAATGCACAGCTGGAGTTTACCATCCTGGACACTGAGGAGGCTGAAATATTCAACGTAACTGGAAGAGACAAAGAGGCTGTCATTGTGCTGAACAAGGTGAGTGACTGGACGCAGCTGCAGCAGAGGTGTGCAAAGCAGCTTTACTTTATTGCCTATACCAATTTTGATAATAGCTTACTATTTGAAGCTGTATGTAGGTGTTTATGCTTAAATAGCCACATAATGAGAAAAACATCTCCAATTTGCAACATTTGCGGTGATTAAACAAATGTGCTTTGGTCTGGTATTTGCGAATTAATTTTTTATAAGCAGATAAACACTTCAGCACCCCACTCAAACTCTCTCTGTTGCTGATAGGTTCAGACTCCCAAGGCTCTACTATGAGCAATTAATGAGTAACAGTGAACGAATAATCAACTGTAGCTCACTTGAAGTGTTAAAAGCAGCCAGTGTGAAGTTGTCTTTTTACTTTTAAGGGTTTTAAAAGCATTGGACATTCAAAGATAATTATTGCACTTTGGAATCTTAAATTAAGAGGTTGCAAAGAGTGAAGTAGGACGAGAGGGCGATGATTAATTTCCAAGAAATGTATGAAAGCCAGATAAAAAATAAAAGTCCAAAATGGAAGACGTATATTACACTCAGAGCTAAATGAATAATGAGGTTTTGCATGTGGGCAGTAATAAACAGCATATCCATATTTTAACCATATATGAGGGCTCTTAAATAAAGAGTAAAGAAAGAAAGCCAATGAACTGTCACTGCTTTATTCTTTGTTCAACAGATCCTGGATTATGAAACACGTAATTCGTATACTTTCTCAGTGGAAGTTACAAACCCTATAGTGGATCCCCGATACATAAGAAAAGGTCCCTTTAAGGACCAGGCAACAGTCCGGGTCATGGTCCTTAATGCTGATGAGCCACCGCGATTCTCCCAGGCTCTGTACCATCTGGATGTTTCTGAGAACTGCCCCCCTGTCTGCTCTGTGGGTCGGGTCTACGCCGTGGACCCAGATACAGGACAAAGCACCAACATTAGGTAATTATCACACCAACACTCTCTCATTTAGTCACCTGCTCGCTCACTCAGGGCTCTCTTTGCCCTTCCTATTCTTGATGGTGCCTATTACTTTATCTCAGGTACTCCATCGATCCCCAGTCAGACCCCGAGGCTCTGTTCCGCATCGCCTCTGACACTGGCTTTATCAACACTGTGATGGAGCTGGACCGTGAGCAGGAGCAGTGGCATAATATCACTGTCATCGCCACACAGAGGGGTATGTCAGACCTTCTGCCCTCGGGCGCTCTGAGCAGCAGAGCTCACCAAAGTCATCTTTCACTGAAAGCACTGCCTGCAGTAGGGAATACAAAGTGTGTAGTAAAAATGATAGAAAGTCTGTGCAAATTTTTTAACATTAGTGTCAGTCCCTTTTTTTTTTTTTTCTTTTTTTTTTTCAGACAACCCAAATCTTGTGTCAAGGGTTGTGGTTGCCATAGAGACACTAGACCAGAATGACAATGCGCCGGAGTTGGACAGGCAGTACACGACGTCAGTATGTGACTCCAGTGCCCCCGGTCAGGTCCGTTCTTGTTTTGTTTTTGCCTGTTATTTCATTTAACTTCAGACTGTGTTCTTGTTTTTGTTCATTCTGTCTCAAACTCCCGCAAGTGATTGTTTTTCAAAGCCTGAGCAACTTTCTGTCCCACTTACAGAGGTAGAGACCAGATCACCTTTTTTTTAGCACTCAAATGTTTGAGAAAGCAAAGCACATTTGTCTTTTTAAATCCAATATAACAAAAAATGATTAAAGATGTTGTAAATTAAATTAAGGATTAATGAAATAATTCATCATAAATCCTTTAGGATTCACGGCGAATCTCTGTAGGCGTGCAGAAGCCCATTTTTCAGCAACCATCCTGTGCTGATCATGGTTGCACAGCTGGAAAGAAGTAGATTTTGGCTAGTCCAGTGTGTGGAGCAGCAGCCTGTCTCTGGAGTCCTCAGGGTATTTTGTTCTAAGAAATGCTAGCATAATCAATTAGCCTTTTAACATGATAGGTTTGCATTAGGCAACAAAATATGCCTTTGATGGTTGCTGACAGTGGAACTTTATGATTGTAATTACATCATTATTAGTATGATGAATAATTCCACTAATTATGATTGTCATTTACAAGATATCTTATCAAGCCTTTTCAGTCATGTTTAGATAGCACGCATTCACAATAGTCTTTCATGGTTCTCTATGTAGTAAGGTAAAGTACCTTACAATATCATCACAGGGATGGTCTCTGAGCAGCAGTCGGTGACACTGGGAGGAGGAACTTCCTTTTAACAGGGATCTCCAGCAGAACCAGGGTCAGTAAAAGGGGCTGTGGTGTGCTGAGACCCGCTTGGGGCGTTAGGGGGAAGAAGATGGGAGACAAGGAGAGCATAGAGAGAGCATAAACAACAGACAAGACAAAACACAAACTATCAGGGAGAGAGAAAAAACAAGTTACTTAAAAATCAGGATCGTAAAGAGGAAGTGTAGGAGAGGTCAGTGCATCATGGGAAATGCCCCAGCAGCCTGAACCTGTAGCAACATACCTAAAGGATAAGCTATATCAAAAAGGAGGGTTTAAATCTTAAAAGAAGAGAGAGTGTCTGAATCCAAACTGGGAGCTGGTTCCACGGGAAATTCTAAAAGCAACAATTAAGCTTGCAGTCTGAGAGTAAAGAGCTCTATTAGGATAATATGGTACTATTAAGTATTTAAGCTATGATGGGGCCTGATTATTCAGGAGTTTGTTTGGAAGAAGAGCTTTTGTAAAGTAAATGTGGAATTTAACAGGAAGCTAATTGAATATTATGTACGTGTAAAATCACTGTGATTAAAAAAGATAAGCTCCGATGAAACTCACCCCCAAACGTTCGAGTGGCTGAGTGCATTTCCAAATATTATAATAACAGATTCCTAATTTTAATTTGGATGATTGGTATTCCTTCAAAGTGAACCTTCATGCTAATTCTATTGCACGGAATTAGGAAACTTGAAAAACCAAAGAATTAGTGTGACTTTAAAGCTGTAATTCTTGGTTGGTTGATTTGACAGCTAGTGCAGCAGTGTGTTTTAATAAACAAAGGTCAGTCAGTAACAATTGCAACTCTGATCTAATTTAATTCTGAACATTTTTTAAACTGATCCGCTGTTATAAGAAATAAATGAGCGGTCAGTTTTTGTTTCCCGTGACTGCTTCATAATTAAAGGCCCCCCTTTGTTTCCCTGGCTGGTTGCTTTTATAATAAGACAAATAATAAACCTGATTTATTGGGCAGTTACAAAACAATCTCATAAAGTGCTTTTCATGGATGAAGAGCACATTTAAAACAATAGGCTAAATAAAATCAGTCATCCATCCATTCATTTTCTAATCCAATTGGGGTTGCAGGGCAGTTGAGGCTGACTTTGGGCAAGTTGCTGAGCGTGCCCTGGACAAGTAGGCAGTCCATCAGAGGGTAACACAGTGAGGCACCAAATACTCCCCCATAGAACCAGGAAACTGTAATGTGTACCTTCAGCAATTTATGCCACTATCAGATCGCGTCCATCACTCTTTAACATACACTTTGTGTCTATTCTGTATAATTCATTTAGCTAAAGTTCTCCAAACAAATTACTTGTTTTTTTAAATAAATTTAATTGTAAATAACCTAAAACGGAAAGAGACCATCCTACCTGATGTCAATGCTCATTTCAAAGGCCTGAGTCTCTGATGGTATGCAAGTGCAGCTTGCACATCTGGAAAGACACCATTGATGCTGATAATGGTTTTAGAGCAACATATGCTCCCATTCAGATGACGTCTTTTTCAGAGAAGGCCTCAAAAAAAGACCTTCCCCTGAAAAAGATGTCAGAAAGAAAATGCTAAATAATATACCGCATCTATTACAACAGCATGGCTTTGTAGTGGAAGAATCTGGGTGTTGAACTGGGCTGCCTGCAGTCCAGATCTTTTGCCAACTGAAATGCTACACAGTGGTAAACATGACCTAGTCCCAACTTTTATGCTGCTATAAAATTCAAAATTGTCTTTTTTCTTCTTAAAATGCTTCCTTTTTGTTTTTGTGTTTTTGTTGTTTTAAACATTTGATACGTTTTTATGTTTTTTGTGAATAAACTGGGAGTTTGTGAGGTTTGCAAATCATTGCATTCCAATTTTTCTTTTCTTTTAAACATTTTACACAGCTTTGTTTGGATATTGGCATTCATTGGAACTGAAAGATAAAGCATGAAGAACTTTTCAGAACATGTACAAAGTCTCATTTTTGCACAGTGTGCAGATATTAAATTGCCATTCAGATGGAGGGCTTTATTCCCCACTGCCATTTAAAATGAGTATTTAGTTAGTGTGAGAAAGTTTCCATGTAAAAGTGCAAACAGGGGGAAAATGTACATCCAGAGGTTGTAGAGGCTGGGCTGGAGTCAGACTCATGTTCCACAGTCATCAGTTATCCTCACATGCGTGTAGAGAAAACACACACAGGAGCACGTTTGATCCAGAGCCTTCAGGTTACAGTTTGACGCTGCTAACTCCTGTAACACTGCCTGCAAATAATATCAGGGATGTAAAAAATAATAGAGAGATTTAATATGATAATATTCAATACAGCACTATGGGAGTGAACATTAACGAATAGCACTAAAATTAAAAACAGTAATGTTGGATCATATGCATCGTTATTTCCTGTAAACCCCCTGTGCCAGACTAACACCATAAGCAATAAAAACATCTATGGAGAGGTAATTTCAGAATCTAAATTGAATGGCTTTTGCTGTAATAATGACAACAAGAAAAATTATAAAGCTAGAAGTGCACGTTTGAATAAGTAAATTTAATTTGATTGATTGTTTCATTTGAACAAATTTAGATGTTTTTGTAAAGGACAGAAATGCTTTTTCAACCTTTAATCATCCTTTGATTTATTTTGTTTCTTCTTAGAGAATTCTAACCTCCTGGGTATTGTTAAAACAATGCATTTTCATCTGTGATTTCTTCAGGTGGTTCAGGTTTTACGAGCCATCGACAGGGATCAAGGAGGACAGGACGCCCCGGTTCACTTCAGCATCCCTCCAGAGTCCAGCTCTGCCCTCAACCTCTCCATCAGAGAAAGTGGAGGTTGAAAACATTGGCCCTATTTTTATTTTTCATGCAAAACACAGAAAACTGACACCAGCCAAAAGTGGTGCATGTTTGTTGTGCAGTGACCGTGTATGATGTGTGTGTGGGTTTTTTTTGTTTTTTTTTTGTCTGCCACTTCATCAGGTGTGACAGCCAGCCTGGTGCTGCAGACAGCCTTAGAGCCCCTGCCTGGCTTCTCCTCATCTTTACTCACCCTTTACGTGCCAGTTGTGCTGCGCGACGGGGCCTCGGGTCTAACCAACACTGGCACAGTCACCGTGACTATTTGTCCCTGTTTGCGGGGGGGCATGCAGACTGAGGACAGGGGCAGACAGAGGGACAGGAGATGGGAGAGACACATGGTTTGTCTTCCCGTGCCGTCCGCCTCTCCGTCTCTTATATTCAGTTTGGTGACATTACTGGCCATGCTGGCCTGTGTCACAACTCTTCTGGGTACGGTTGGTCAGTTCTCTGAAGTCTCTGAACTACTTTAAGCATTGTGTGTTGTTTGTGACTTTTTTTAAAGACGTTGAGCAGTTGTGTCAGGTTGCTTCTGTAATGTCCAAAGAGTATATGGTCATGCGTCTCTTTTTTTTGTTGCCCGTTAGTGGTGTGTGCACTCTCGCTGTCATTGCGCCATCAGAAACGAGACTCCCACTCAACCTTCGAGGAAGATGATGTCAGGGAGAACATCATATCGTATGACGATGAGGGGGGAGGGGAAGCAGATACCGCAGCTTTTGACATTACAGCGCTGCAGAGCATGCACAGAATACAGCACATGCACAACAACAGAACCATGTGAGTTGATCCCAGAAATAAAATAAAAAGTTTATGCTGGCCATGCTGGCTTGTAGGAAGTGTGTGTGTGTACATGTTTAGACATCTTTGTGAGGACAGAAAATTGGCATGCCACTATACCTGCAGGGACCAACAGTCACTTACAGGGACAAAATCCACGTCCCCACGAGTTTGAAGGCATTTTTGAGGCTCAAAATGTGGTTAAGCTACAGTTAAGTTATGTTTAGGTTTAGGCTAAGGGTTAGGGCTAGGGTTAGGCACTCATTTTTGATGGTTAGGGTCAGGGTAAGCGGCTAAGGAAAGCATTTTGTCAATTAGATATCCTTTCTAAGATATGAAAACGAGTATGTGTGTGTCTTTGACCGTGTGCTTCTCTGACATTTATCTCTTGGCGCAGATGGTACACCCAGCAAAATCTGCCGAGGGCCAGGACGTACAGCTGGAGTCGTCACCCACGCCCAGGCCTGGACCCTCAGCAACGTCCGGGCTCTGCTCCGCTCTACGGGCGCTTCTGCTACGGCCTCCACACACTGCCTGTTCTCAGAGATTATCCAGCCGGGCCACTGGAGGCAGGTCTGCAGCTAACTCAGCTGACCCACGGGCTAACCAGAGGTCATTTCAGCAATTCCCTCATCATCCAGAACCAGAACACCTTCTAGCCTGTGCTGCACTCTCCTGAGATGAGCACCAGTAGTTTCGAAGCAGAAGGCATGGTGAAAAGCAAAATTACAGAGCGAAATGAAGGCAGCGAAGCAATCGCAGCTGGCACAAAGGAGAATCAGGATCCAGCTAAGGTCAGACAAGAGTGCTGAAAAAAAAACATGAAATGTAACAATGGTTTTTACAGTTACATGGATTCAAATAAGGGATTACAATCTTAAATGAAAGTTAATACCTAACTGTGAAATTGGACCCATTCTGCTTTTCCTTATTTTCATATATACGCTCTTAAACTGTGGAATGCTCATATTAAACATAAACATGATAATGCTGATGCTTTAAACTGATCTAATGCTCAGTTTTGGACAATTTTATCTGTTTCTTCTGATTGGTAGCCAATCAGAAGAAAGCTGGCTAAAGAGTTTAAGAGAGTGGGTAAACTGAGGGCCCAGTAAAAGACTAGTGGATAAATTTAAGAATTATTTTAAACTGCGAATCAGTGAATGTTTAAGTATCCCTTTATGATTATATCAGAAAAAGCTTATTTTTGGCATGTGTGTCTGAGACTTCACAGCCTGTTCAAAATAAAAATTAAAAAAACCTTTGGAAACTAAAATTTTTAGAGTTTTTAGAGTCACGCAAGCAGTCTTTCAAGACCCTGCTCAAGATCAAACGTCTCAAAACCACATACTTCACATAGATGAACTGATGTCAGAATAGTCAATTCAGAGGTGTTTCAAGTCCAGAATTAAATATTTAGTGGTGTTTACTGAAAGAAAGTTTTTAAAAAAAGTCACTACTTTGCTTCCATACATTTCTCTCTTCGTGTCTTTTTAAATCATCTCCTTTCTTATGTTTTTTTTCCAGATAAAATCAACAGAACCAGAGTCGACACCAATCACCAACATGGTCGCAGATTCGACCTACTGTGACCCAAATGAGTCTTCATGCCAAAGTCACACCAGCTTCTCATCAAACCAACAAGAGGGGCGACCGGGGTCATCCCAGACTCAGATCAGCACTGGAGCCACGAGCTGCACCGTAGATGACATTGATACTGATTCTTCTATTCCCTCCATTTCAGAGCAAAATTATTCAAACAGCAGTCAAATGAGCTCTGTAAACACTCCTGTCTACCTGAAAGGAGACACATACAGCATTGTGGGCTCGCTGAACCCAAACAGCCGAGGGGCGTGTACGAATGGGACTAGCAGCAGCGGGCTGTACCCAGCGGGAGTGCAGCTGCTGAACATGTGTGGACTCCAGGGAAAGGATTTGACCCCACAGTCTTTGCCCTTACCTGAGGGAATGTTTGGCAACAGCAGAGGCTGGGCAAGTGGGGCGGAGCCGGCGAGAACAGAAACGACCAACCCGCAGCCTCTCAGGATGGAGGAGCTCTTGAATATTCGTCTGGACCAGGTCACCTTTGACCTGTCGCAGCCACCCTATGACTCACTGCAGACTTATGAGTTTGAGGGCCGTGATTCAAGGGCCGAGTCGCTGAGTTCACTGGAGAGCGATGGAGAAAAGGATGACGGGAGAGTGGTGGGAGGGATAGAGGAGCTAAACCAGAAGTTTCAGAGGCTGGTGGAGATTATCCGAGAGAGGAAGAGGGAAAAAGAAGGAGAAGGAGAAACACGAGCGCCAGAGGGAGGCAAGACAGCAGAGACCACTCTCAGTGAGACTCATAAACAAAGTGAGGACAAAGGAGCTAAACTACAGAGATGGGATTTCTAGACTCCAATAAAAGAAAAGTTTCAGAGAGGAGAACTATGTTGGCAGTGATGGATTTTAAACACAGCAGGGGTGGCAAAATACACAGCCTCTGACAGAAATCGTCTTGTTGTTTGCCCCCTGCCAGGAGGAATCCAGGAGGCTGACAGTACAGTGAAGATTTGTGTTGCAATCAGTGCACAGCGTATAGTTTTCACCTCCACTGAATTTTAACAAATGCATATGGAACCTGTCACTTTTCACACTTCTCTTGTAACTGATATTAATAATGCACTTGGGCTTTCAAAGCTAACATTATGAAAAATTTACTTTTATGTAAAATATTGATTCTAAGCCCTGAAAGCTGCATTGTTAGAAAATAGGCCTCATCAAATATTGACTAGAATCGTGACATTTAATATTGATCGTTTAATAGGGGCACACGCTCTAGATAATCCCTGAAATTTATAAGCATTTGGATCTGAATTGGAGAATTTTAAAACACGAGCAAGCGTTCGGTGCCATGACACACACTGCCGCATGTTTACAGAGCCTCTCCAATGAGTCCAATTGTATCATGTAGCTCTGTAGAGAGACTCCTGCAAGTAGTCACCATTATAGTAAAACCTGCTCACTATGCAATTTGCTCACAATTAGAAATAATTAGACTGTCACTGTCAGATTTGTGTGTTGTTGTGAAAGTACAGTAAAACATGTCCATATGTAGATAAACATCAACCTCGACTTCAGTGGTTATTGCTGGATATTTACTGGAAGCACCACACAGGAAATGCAAAGGACTGATTTTCAGTTAAACTGTTGCAGACACGAGCTTACACTATACAATTCCCCGTAATTTCTCCCACGCAAGATTATTTATAATTCACCATTGTGTTTGGCCGTCTAGAATTATCTCCAGAGGCTTATTTATCTCCCACCTTTTAAAGAGACAAAATTAGGCAAAAGCCATTATGCGACACAGTACACACAGCCATTGTTCTTGTGATGAGCCCAGAACACAGGCAACAGAAAAATAATCATTTACTTTGAGATTTGGTAATGTTATTCAGGCAGTTTGTCATTCTGACAATGACTCATTTCTATAGCTATTTCAAAACTAATTTATTATTCAGAGGGTATCAGAATGAGTTATTAAAATAACATTATTTTCTATAACATCGTAAAGCAATTTTTACTTTCTTCAGTTTTTCCCCTTTCCTGGCTTCCTCTGCAGGGGGAATTTAGGTCTTAATCAGCCTCAGTTTTAATAAGATTGGATTGCTTTTTGAATTAAATTTGACAGAAAATCTTTGGCTTTCTGACAAGGAAAAAAAAAAAAGAGGCAAGACAATGAAATGCAGAATAAAAAGAACGGGCCAGATGATAAATCGCCATCACCACACAGCATATTATCAGGATGCTGCACATCGTCTGGCATGGTACTGCGAGATATTGCTGTAGCAATGACACATTTCCTCCCAGATCACAAGAACACACTGAATCTAATAATCAACTAAATATAGACACAAGTTAGAATGAGAAAGTCGAGCTTTGCTATCACTTCAAAAGTAGTCAGACAAAAATAAAATAACAGTAAATTAAAATATGTTTGAAATTCAAATGTTTTAAAGGTACATTGCCATTTAGGCACACTTTAAGGGGTGCTGAGAAAAGTGCTGTGAAGAACAAGACCTCAGCGTTGGGCCAGGAAACAATAACTGACAGTACAATGGTGCCACCTGAAGTTAAAACATAAGGACTGCAGCTGGAAAATTACAAAGGAAAAGCTGGAAATAGTTACTGATAATTAAGAAGAAAATGACAATTCTGTTGTTTTTTAAGGCTAAAAATTCATATAAAAAAATTCAAAACACACTTCAACTAAAATTATGGAGCAAGGAGATTAGAAACGAAGAGACTTAAAGCTATTTCATTTTTTATCCTCCCACACTTAGATAATATTTTATAATAAAATAGAAAAGCTTATTAAAAAAAAGAAAAGTAACTATGTCACACTTCAGATCATAAAGGTTAATTTTACCATAGCGACTAGACCCAAATAAAAGTAGTCTTGGTAACTTATTCTTCATTGAAAATTCATAAATACCTTGTATGCCACAATTGCTAAATGGCACCACAAGATGGCGCCACCTTCCTTTTAGTTGCGTTAAATTCTGGTTGAAAACTGTAAATTTAGTTCGATGTGATGTATTTTTTTCTATTATTTTTGGGGGGGGCTAAAAAGCTGTCTCTTAGCTGATACTGGAGAAACCCGCGAAATGTGGCTAGTTTCCTGGTTTGTTTATTTAATATTTAGAGGTTGCAGGGCATCTTCTGATTATTTCATTCAGGTCCCTCGGCTTGTTGGTTATGTCCATTTTTCAAGTCTGGTCTCATGTATGGTCTTGTGAGGGATATCTCAAGAACATGTTCTCTTTTTGGATGGCCGTGTTGCCTGAGCCTCCGTCATCTGTCTTAAGTATGATATAGCTGCTCATCTGTGCAAACCAGTCTGAATAAATACAGCAGCCATCAAACTCAAACCACTCTAACTGTTCTCATAATGGCTCATGGGATGACCTTTTAGCACAGAAAAACCTTAATGCTTGTAAACATCCCAAAAACTGTTCCCATGACTCATGGGGAAAAAAAACTATTTTTACAAAAAGCTTTTCTTTATTTTTAGGAAGAGAAATCCTTTACCCCAATGGAACCATCTGGAACTCAATATATGAAGGATGCTGAGGGTCAAAAACAAAGAGAAACCCCACCCCCGTGTTGTAAGGATGGCACCTATAACCTTAGCGCAGAGCTTGACATGTATTTCCAGCTTTTTCCCATTTTTAAGAGTAAGAATACCAAACAGAGAAAGTGAAAAGGCCAAGTCAATAAAATGAGGAATCAGACATTTTCATCACTGTCATGGCTGCATATAAAGTTCATCATTTGCTTTAAAAAAAAAAAAAAAGAACTGTTTGCCCTTTTACATATAGCATATAGCATGTTTTCTCCAGAACAATGGCCACATATTTATACAGCCTTGCTGCTATGGGTCCTCCTAAAAAAAAGAAAAATCTGTAACCATGCCTTTGGTTACATTATTGATTAACAAATGGGTCCAGTGTTTCTGGAAAGTTAACTTAAGTTTCTAGAAAGTCAGCCTGCATACGTATAAATAAAAATATCTTCCAGTTAGTCAGATTATTTATCTGTATAATTTTATTCAAACTCAAAAACAGATTTGGAAAAGTTACCACAACCCTTATAGCCATATGAATGTTTAATAGACTGTAATTATTCTGTAAATTAGAATACCATCAACTGGAATTATTTCTGAGTTAGTCACTACCTCAGAGTATCCTTGGGCAAGATACTGAACACCAAGTTGCTCTCAAAGAGTTCATTTGAGTGTGAATATTAGATAGAAACCACTTAGGCATAAAAAAAAAGTGTTTTTGTGAATGGATGAATGAGGCAAGTTCAACAAAGTGCTTTGAGTGCTCAAGCAGAGTACAACAGCCCTATATAAGAACCAGTTCATGTACTTTTTAGCAAATGTTAACTTAGAAGTGCCTATTTAGTGGTGTTATTGCCCCTCTCTAAAGATAGACATCCATAAAATGTTACCATTGTGGCATCCAAACTGCATTTATGAAACCAAATATCGAATGTGATTTTTAAAAATGTTCAAAACATTTTGGTGAATTTGCAACAGATAGGCTGTAAAGCTCTTTTTTTCCACCATCAGTGAAAAGTCAACAGCATTAAGACTTCATTAGAGTCTTAATCCGACAAGTGCCAACAAATTCATTATCTCTGCTCATCCCATGAGAGCACCCAACGAATGCAGGTGCATACAAGCTACAATTTGATTAAGAAGTGGATTTACCTGCCAGCACACAGTTGTCAAGCACTACTGAGTCAATGCTGCATCATGATGGCTCTTTGGTGAGAGGGGTGGGATATTCACCATCTTTACAGAACTCTCTATAGATTTTTCTTCAGGGTTCTCAGAGTGCCACATCTCTCTCTTCAATAATGTCTGTCATGTTACTCAGAAATACCAGTAATGTGACCCTGGGATGTTTTTCACTTTGAGATCTTGTGTGCAGTCTATAAAGATGTTACCCAAATTACCCAACACTTTACTCTCTGTGAAAGGTCACCAGTGTTAAATCATTTGAGGGAAATGTCCTGTTACTTTTCTCCAAATGGTCTGCAGGGAGGCAGAATACAGCAAGTCAAACATTGCAGTTTAAACACCCGTTCACACATAATCTTGAAACTTTGTACCAACGCAGAGTGCAGATAAGGAACCGTGAGTGTTTTAACAGAGTATTTTATTAAATTCCTTCAAGGGTCATCATAAAGCCAGGCCTCCTAGGCTTACAAATGTAGGAATGAGCCTTCTTCATAAATGGGACCATCTGACTGGTTGTAAATGGTTAGTATATAGACCACACTTTGGCAAAATATCTTAACACACCCTGTCATACAGAGATCTTTGATAAATCATCCTTCAACACTTTGGTTGAGGGAAAAAAAATACATTTATTTGTAAAATGGCAGTGTATAACATTAAATAGTGTGAAACACTGGATTTTTTTAAGGCAGCATGTGATTCTTGTATTGAAAGGCCCAGCAAATTCACATGTCAAAACTGAAATGAATTAAATTAGAAACTTTAAAGAAAATCGCATTATTTTATACACTGTTGCACGGCAGAGTTTTTTATAAGAGCACTTTACATCTGCGTGAATCGCTCATCATCCGAGAACGTCGAGTTATAAATACCATCATTTGCACCGATTTCGGCCGTTTTCACCCCTGTCTCTTCGTCACTGTCCTCGTCATCTGCATCCTTGTTTTTCTTCCTAGAAAAAGAATGATCAGTTCAAATGAAGCTCGGTTATCATATTTTCAGAAAGCTAAATTAAATAAATCCACAGTCATCTGCTCACAGTTTTCTTTGGACCAGAGGATACACAAGCATGACGATGATGCCGACACTAACTGCACCCATGACCACCCCAAACACAATGAGCCACGGAGGGGTGTCAGGGGAGACCGGTGCTGTCAGAGTGGGAAAGATGCCATCGAACTCCAGAGTTTGATCTGTTAGCAGAAAAGCACCGTTGATGCGATTTCTCGACTTTCTATTGGACAAAAGAAAAGATTTCATTTAAGGTGATTATTCTGGAAAAATCAAAACTGCTTTCTTTATTTGACTCCGGACAGTAACATATTTTTTGCAGTTTTGCCTCTGTACACCACCTCAGTTGATTAAATCCAGTGGATATCTAGAAATACTTTTCTCTTCCCTTGATTCTGGTATACGTTAACCTTGGTTTCATTTGTCCAAAGATTTTCTTAACTTTAGAAACAATTCTGTCATCATGCACTTTAGTTATCTTCTGTGGTCTTTAGGGTCTTTTAGTGTTGCTGAGCTGGTCTGTGCATTCATTCTTTTTTAAAATGGCCGTTGATCTGATAACTCCTGAAGTTATTAGATCTCCCTGATGGGTTTCTTTTGATTTTCCAAGCCTAATGATGGACTCTTTCACTTGTCTTTGGACGTCGTGTTGAGAGTTAAAGCCACAAAATCCAAGGTACTTCTCAACTACATGTCAGTCAGTTGTCCAATTACTCTGAAAATAGAGACAATATAATGCAACTTTAATTAAAGCTGAATTTTAATCATATCCAGATAAAATCCACTGTGGTGGCGTGCAGAGACATTGCCCAAATACTTAAGGATTTGCAACTTTGTCAAAAACACAAGTATGGGGATGTTAAAGTCACATTTTTGCTCCATGTGTTCATGCAACATTGTTTCAGTAATGCTTAAAAGTAGCCGATTTTAAACTCCTTTCTCCGGTCAGGGTCATTTCTCACTTCAGTACATCCTCCAGGGGATCTCTAAGTACTTCTTAAAACTGATGAGTCACACACAAAAGCATTTTTTGTCATGAGTGATAAAATTGTTTTTAACTTTTAGGTTGACCTGGGGCTGGAACTTTTTTTTTTTTTGGAAGCTTTGAAACCAGTTTGTCGTCTTAGAGCTTAGCATCCCCTGAAACGAATGCATTAAGGAGGCAGACAAGAGGAGGTGGTGAAAGTATGCCAAGTTAACACAGCAGTGCCTCAACAGTGAGTGGTATACACACTGTGAGCCCATTAAGTTAGTTTGCAGTTGGCCAGTTCCTCTGCACAACCTGCTGTACAAGCTGGACACAGAGGCTACTGAAGTGAGCCAAGGCTGCCGTGGATCAGAAATAGCAATTGATGGATTCTTACTGGTAATAAACTGTATTAAAACATTGGCTTAATTACCGTGACACTACATATTATTGAATTCAAACTACAGTTTTAAAACCTTTTTTCAAATCAGCTGACCTTATCGTTCCTGTACAGGAAAAACAAAGCTTCAAAATGCCCTGACTTCCCCCATAAATTCTACAAGCTGGTGAATTTGTGCCAAAATCTTGGAAAAATCTGTGATTCCAAAGTCTGCCTGTGAGTCTCCTCTTAGATGTGAGCCTGGAAAACCTCCAAAGATAAGATGCGAGTTGGAAATAAACACGCTAGTTGACCAAACATTTATAAACTGACTCGTCCCAGTACAAAGGAGTAGCGGTTCGGTGCAAAGTCCCATACAAAACTTGAGTTTCATAAATGCTAACAGTGGCACCCGATACAAAAAATACAAAAATGGTGAAGAGCACCTGCATTAAGCTATGCTGCTCCACATAACAGATGTATTTACAGTAGAAACAGAGGATTTGCTTGGCACTTTTTTTTTTGTTACCAGAAATATTTATTGACTTTTTAATTAAATTCTACTGCTATCTGTATCAGTTATTGTGATCCATTAAAATAGTGGATGTTGATGGCTAGTTGAGGCTTTTCACTGTGGATATTGCATATTACACCCCTGCCTGTGTGGCTTCTCTCCTGGCACTCCTGGCTTCCTCCCACAATCCAAAGACATGCATGTTAGACAGCAGGCTTGAATGTGAGCGTGAACAGTCGTCTCTCTCTCTCTTATTACCCTGGACTGGTGACCAGTACCTAAAAGTTGGATGAATGGATGGAAACGTTTAAATGAGAATGCTCATTACCTACATGAGGGAAATTATGTTTACTTAAGTACAAAAATAATCTGTTACTTCATAAAAATAAAAGTGATCGACTTGGTTTCTATGGCCACACTGCATAACCCAGGGTAAACCTGTTCATGCAAGCGTACATAAAATAGATGGTGTTTGAAATCAAAGTGTTTGAAGTGTTAGGGTTAGTGATCAGGTTTGTGGTTTATGGTTTAGGTTGGAGCTTTGAAGCCTTGTTCAAAAGAAAAACAAACCTCTGGCACTGGCAAATCTTGTGTGAGAGAGTAACCCAAAAGCCGTGACACAGGCACACGCGTTAAAGCAAAATATAAAAAAAATATCAAGACACACCTGCTCCTGTGCTATATAATCTAGAAAGCTGCACTTTTGCATCATATGTGGGCCAAACATTCACCGGGAACATAATTACGCTCCCATTTATATTTATTTGGAAACCCCATTAGTTATTAGTCATTTTAGAATTTTCTAGGAAATGCTAAAATGGGTAATAAATGTTTTAAAAATACTTTAACATCCATTATTTAAATCTCACTAGAGAGAAAATATACCAACAATAATACCAATAACTAAAACTGTAGCATGTGATTACTTTATAGCCATCTCCACAGTTCCTTTATCAACAGGATCCATGGTGTTCGGCCTCGTCACCACAAACCAGAAGGACACTCTGTGAGTCTCGTTACACGGATGGATGTCTGAAACCCTGGTGAAGTTTTACAAGACAATAAAAGCGAAGTTATAAACTGTGATTCACCTATCATGTTAAGAGATGTTCTATTATGTTTTTACAACTGTTTAAGAACAGGAAACACAAAAACATAGTCTTACCCAAATTCTACTCCGTTAGTGTAATCCCTCATGGCAAAAGCCAGAGCTGCTCGGAAAAGGAACATTTCATCTTTGTTCCAGGGATACTGCAATATCAGCAACATCAGATTAGGGATTGTTTTTCAGCAAAGGTT
>VUQG01019145.1:34067-55615 GCA_015106755.1 Etia nguti | reverse complement strand
CCCCCCCCCCCCCAATAAAAACAAAAACATCTCACAAGTGGTATTATGGTCTAACAATTAACTTAACAAACATCAAATCTGTTCTGATTCAGTTATACTTTGTTTTATTTTCATTATGTGCATATCAGGGACAATGCACATTCATAATTGAAAAAGCAAAACAAAATGTAATATCCTGACACCACAGGGCTGATTTCCCTAGTTCAGCAAGTTATATTCATTCTTATAAATGTGTGAACTAAACAAACATGCCAACTTTTATGCTTCACAATCATGCATACATCAGAGAAGGACTCAAGCATTCACAAGCCCACTGCTGCTGTGTGACAGTACAGTGTAGTTATACAGCACCTACCTGACTCTCCAGCTGCAATGCTTTGAGTTTAACCTCTCGAAGCTCAGCCTGGGCTTGAGCCTCCCTCAGCCTAACCGTCATCAGTTTGTCCTGCAGCTCATTCATGGCGTTCTTCTTTGGCGATTCCTTCCAGTGGCCGCCCCCACCACCAGTGCTGCTGCTACGGGACATATGATGCTGCAGAACCAAAGAGCAGACAGGTGTAACTGGCTGCTGGTACATTATGCGCACTCATGCACCCCACCAAACAGATGAGAGACCTGTTCCCATTTTACCTGCCAGCGCTGGTTCAGCTCAGTGACAGTCTCCTGCATCTCTCTGAATGAGCGTAGCGTCTCCAGCTCCCTCAGCTTCATTTGCTTCACCTCTTCCTGGAGGGTTGCCAAGTTGTTCTCATCTGGCAGGCAACTGCTCCTCTAGATAGTAAACATTTCACGGTTATAGTTTAGCAAATTCACACACGCAGCCTAATGCATACATGGGCAAAGGTTTTATGAGGAAGGGAATCCTTATTAGATTTCAGTAAGACACAATGTACCTTGGTGATTAACACAGAATGTACAAAAGTACCCTTATTGTTATTATTATTATTATTATTAATTAACAATAACTTTACTTGTGTAACACTTGAATAGAAACCACACATTAAAGAAGTGTGTGCATCTTAATATATAATATACAACACTTACATACAAACAGTCGTGTGAACCACAGCTGAAATAGGCCCTGATCAGATGATAAGAGAAGCTGACTGCTAGAATAAGGTCTCAGCAGATCTGCTATATCTAAACACGAGCCTGGTCATGTGAGGCTTTGCATGTAGTAATCTAATTCTAAAATTCTAAATCTCACAGGAATAAAAGAAAGCATAGGGCTGATGTGTGAGCAGTAGCGAGAACTTCTGGCTCAAATAAAGATGGACCAGGGGAGACTGAGGGGTGCACATTAATGGGAGATAAAATAATCTAGAAATGGGAAAGCTTAGGAGTTCAGTTTCAAATTATTGACTGACAGGAAATTTTGTTTTTCTTAGATAAGAAAAAAAGCTTTAGCTAGCTAAGCGTCTAAATTCAAATGCTGGTCAAAAACAGAATCAAGATTTTTGGCAGATAATTTGAAATTGGTGACAAGAGGGCCGATGTAGCGACTGACTGCTTTGTGACGCTGCTGAATGAGAACCTCAGTTTTGAGCAGGTATTACATTTGCTAAATGTGACCATGACTAACAAGCAAGAATTTTCTAAGCAGCAATACACAAAATACAGAGAAAACTGATGACATCATTTTTCAGGTATTGGTTAGAAACCACAGCTGGATCAGCAGCATCTGTAGACCAGGAGTCGACAGACTTATTAAATGTAGTATGAGAGGGACAGGAATAGTTTAATATAACTATCTGATATACGAAATTTTGTTCAGACATCAGACAGTTGTGGGGTTGTTTCACTCTTAACCAAAGTGGCGCAACGACCCACTAACAAAAACACTAACATGTTTATTCCGTGACTATAAACCAGCAGGTTCGGCAATCTGTTTACTTTCACAGCGTCTCAAAAAGATTTGTCCAGTTTTGACTTAATTTTCAGTAAAATCTTCATCGGGAAGCAGGAGAGCGGTTGTGTTCCAACACCTCATCAAGTGAAAATGAAAGCTTGAGAAATGGAACGTGTCTGTCATTTGTTTGAGTGTTTGGATTAAACGTTAGACAGGTTGGTTAACGGTCAGACAGACTTTACCACATTCAGAGAATCACACGCCTTCTGTCTGCTTGCTGTTCACACTCTATTGTCTTTCACACAGTTTCAAAAATAAAAAAAGCCCGTTTGTGAGCTCACCTTCTCCAGATCGAGCACCTTGTCTTGCATTTCCTTCAGAGCTCCGAGCAGTTCGGCCTCGCGGAGCCTCGACTGCTCCAGCTGGGTCTGCAGATTGCTCACAAACTGCTCTGTGTACTGAAACAAACATCCTAGTGTTACACAGATATAATGTAGGCAAAATTTTATTTATTTTATTTTTAGTGGAGCAGTCTTTTCTACCTGTTATTTGTATACCAATATTTATTTATTGATGAGAATATTAGGTTTTTGAACAGAGCTTGGCTTCCATTTCAGCCTCATTTGCAGAACAGTTTAACAGCTCAGCTAAGATTACCACAATCTTGCAAGGGGTGAAAACTCTGCCACAAGGTAGCGTTATGCATCTCTCTTTCGGTTTCTTTTACCTTTAGTTTTCTGAAAAAGGAAGAAACGGGAAACAAGGAATTCCACAGAGATGGAAACATGACCTATCAACAAGCCATTTTTGGGGAAATAAACGGACATGATTCCAGGCAGCAGCTTTAGACTTACACTTTTCTAAAAAATAAACTAAAAGCATCCATTATCAACTGCAACTAGTGAGCGAGTAAAATCCAAATATGTTGCCTACGCCTAGAAATGTCTGTGTAAAAAGGTACAACCTTCAAAACAGCCGAGAAACTAAATTTAGCTGCCATCAAGTTGCACTTTTGTCCCGCTGTCTGTGATGTCAGCATGCTACTGCACACTAACATGTCACCACATCAAGGGGAAACTGCAAAGCTATGAATATGAAAGCAGCAAAGAAAAAAAAAGAGAGAGAGCTGAGTGGAAAAATACTTTCCAATGAGGCAAATTACAAACGCTTGAAATCGGGCAAGTACATAGCGTGACTACAAGATTCGTGATTTGTCATTTTTGGCTTCTCAGTCTTGGTTATCAAAGAAGATTGAGAGTGTCTGGAGGTGTGTGAACCCTGGTGGGTGATGGGTACCAGCAATCTGAGCTGGAATAAACGCACACATAACAATGACATCATTTAGAGAAAAATCAGTGACTGGAGTTTTTCTTTTAAAGCAAAGCAAATTATCATTTTAGTGAACCATCTGCTCCCTTCACATCGTGTAGTTGCCCTTTACACCACCTTCCCACAGGTAGGTGTGAGTTGAACCTATAAATATTAAGAGCAAAGCTTTGGTTAACAGCACTGGCAAAGACCACAAAACTTTTTTTTTTTGAGTAAGTCAGTGAAGCGGTTGCAGAACATACAGAAACTGACATGCATACATTTACTCATGCATGTGGAAAAGCAAACATGGGTGTTCTCTGTTAAACCCAATGTGGCATTAAATACTAAATACTATACTAAATATATTTACTAGAAATTCATAGTAGAGAAGCAGAGTCTCTCGTACATATAAAAATGTTTGGAAAGTCAGTTTTCAGATTTTTCCTTTATATGTAAAAATAATATATAAATTATTAAACATATAAATTGTTGTCAATTTAAAAATAATTATTACAAGTAAAAGTCCTGCACTCAAAATGTTACACGGTAAACTAACTGTACAGTGCTTCCTGATTAACTATTAAATCAGAAGACTACATTATATTAAAATATGATATTTATACTGTTTTTGGAGGCTAATACAGTTTAAATAGGAATTAACTATTAAATTATGCCCAACTCCAATTTGTATAATAATTCCAGTATCATGTCCCTCTGAACTGCACAGACTCACAGAACTTGAATGAATTAAAAACAATAATCAGTTATCCTATAATGTAGGATCAGTTCTTTTATCTTTACCGTACTGTGCACTATTTACAGTTTGATCAGCTTTTCTTTCAGTGTTTAACTGAAACCATATGTTTTAGTAATCCATGCTACATTAAGAAAACAAGTTTCAACGCTTAATCACAATCACACTATTACTTCCAATCAGGCTGTCTATCACACGTACAGCAACACAAAACAACAAACAAAAAAAACAAACAGCTGCTCTGTAAAATGTACACGAGCAACCTTTACAGGTGTCATCAGTGTTACGTGCGACCTCAGCGCGTTGGTCCAGTTTTTTAATGTCCCCCTGTTTAACCTGCGCCCTCTTTCTTTGCAGATTTACTCTTAGTGCTGATTGGCTGCTGATGGCTTGCTGCACGAATATAAACCCGGAGAAAGCGGAGCAGGAGGTTCGACCGCTGGCGTCTTGGATCCCACCAGATCTCCATCATCATTCTAGTTTTCCAGGACTAGTTTAAGAGAGAAGCCTGAATTCGATGGCCCATTGTGTGATTGGTTCATGGTCTTCTTCCTTTTTGTTTGTTTTATACGGGGCTCACATTTCTTTTTGTTTCTGTCTGTCCTTTGGGAGTAACTATATTTTCATTATTAAAAGCTTGTTGAATGGCTTCATTGCCGTCCAAATGTATTTTTTAGACAGCGATAGGTTCCACATTATTTGGCTCTCCTCCAGAGCTAGACTTACTAGATATATATAAGCAAGTTAAATAAAATATAAGTTTTATATATATATATATATATATATATATATATATATATATATATATATATATATATATATATATATATATATATATATATATATATATATATATATATATATATATATATAGATCTATAGATATATATATCTATATCTCTCTCTCTCTCTCTCATATATATAAAACTTATATTTTATTTAACTTGCTTGAGTTAGCTGACAAGTTTGCGCACCACTCTCTCATCCAAATTAGGGATGTGTGTGACTAGTTGACTAGATGACTAATCTAGTTAAGTGGCATGATTCATTGTTGAAGAAGGTGATTAAGTGTTTAAAATGCCTTTGTTATTAGTTTTTGGCATTAAACGGTTCTCAAATTTAACTTAATATCTGAGTGTTTCTTAGTTTTAGACTAGTCGGTTAATCAGATTTTTTTCCCCAAGTTTAACTGACTAAGAAATTAGTCACCAGGAACATTCCTAATCCAAATTTTCCCACAATTGGCCAACATGGCGCCAGCCAAAAGGGCAACTTTGGTGTTTCACAAATGATGTTATAGTGGCTGTGTTCATTTTTCATCTATAGTCTATGACTGGCTCATACTAACAATCATACAAAGTGTGTGTCTTTGACAACCAAGTGAACTTTGATATAATCGGTTAGTTGACAGTTGCAGATGAAACAAGCTTTTTGTGTAGTTGTAAAACTTTTTATATTGACACTGAAATCTGATCAAATTGTGTTGCATTCTAGTCAAATCACTTAAATGTTTGCCACAAGGCTGAATTTGTGCCCTGATTTTGAGTCCAAATAATCTGACAAGTAGTAAAAACATTATCAGGATATACACAGCTTACAGAGCCTATCTGTAAGGTAAATATAGGACAACATAAAGACTGTAGGCAGGAGGGAAACAGTTCATCCTGCTATCTTGGTTCATTTATTCATTCATTCTTTTACCCTCTGTTGTTGTAGCTCTCTGATGGTGTCCTGTGCTTTCTCGAGGCTCTCGCTAGCTGTGGTGCACTGCTGCCTCACCACTGCCAGCTCTCGCTTGATCACATAGTTCTCCTCTGCTTCCTGCGCCCTCGTCACCTGACCCTGGAATAGCGTGACCAAAATAGGATGATACTTAAAATCGTCAGTGGAGTGCAATTTTCAAATTCAGACTATGGAGGGGGGAAAAGGGTGGTTCTAGGCAAAACAACAATATTATGGTTAAGGAGAACTTTGCTTCATGTCATACTGGAGAGTCAACATTTTAGTAAGGAGATTTATTTGCTTTCTTGTAATCAGTTAGCTGAGGATATCACTCACACTCTTATATCTGTCCTTCAAAGCTAAAGCTAACAACCAACTAGCTCAGTTTAGCATGATGAATGGAAACAAAGACAGAAAGCTAACCTGGCTGTATCTGAAAGCAATAAAAAAATTTGCCTGCCAGCACCTTAAAACTCAGTGATGATCGTGTTTCTGTTGTTTAACTTGTTTAACAATTGTTAGATCTCAAGCATGACCATGAATAAAACAAGTTTCTGGTGTAATTTCTACACTTTTGCACAAGTTAAATTAAACACATTCAATATCAGATCATGAATTTGTACTTTTAGACCTTTTAGAGTGTTTAGCAAGAAAGCAAATAAATGTACATTTTATTCAAATTTTCCTAAATTGTAGGTATTCAAATAAAAATTAATGACAGTAATAGCTTAACTTAAACATGCCTCATGCAGGGACTGTACAACGTCATCAGTTTCCATCATGAATAAACACTACATGCATTCAGGCGTTAAAGGATTGTCTTGTGGGCTAGAGACAAATATATGATGTAAACAAAAAGCTTTCATGCACTTTTGGCAGGATGCTGTTACAGGAGAGGAAAAGAAGCAGTGCAGGACAGTAGAGGAGCAGAGTGTGAGTAGGACAAAGGACAGTGAGGTCAGTGGGAAAGTGGTTTACAGTACTCTACCTGTATCAGTCTGTCTGCAAGAGCAGCACTCTCCTACAGCGCAATGAAGGAGAGGAACAAGAGGATGAAAATAAAGAGATGAAGAGAGTGAAAAGCAGTGGGTCACCAGGAAGGATAAAACACAAGAAAAAAACAGATGAATTCCAAGAGGAGGGACGTAAGAAAAGGTTGAGAAACCAAACACAGACATGTTTGTGAGGGAATAAAGAGGCAGCAGTGAGATCACTTAGAAAACTATTTCACAGAGGAGGAAAATATTAACAACTACAGTTTCTCAAAGCAGTGCGCTGAAACAGCACAAAAGGCGGGCACACACACACACACACACACACACACACACACACACACACACACACACACACACACCACGGAAAGAAAACCAAAAACAGTACATTCGTAAGTTGTAAATTTAAACCCAGACCCACACAGAATTTAACTAGATCTCATCAAATTGTGAAGCGTGCTAGTTCAGCCTCATCCAATTTCTCTATTTCAGTGAAGTTCTCATGTTTATTAGCATTTAGATAAACTGAAGTCACATCTCCCTATCTCACCTTCTCCAGAGTTTCGATCCTCTGCTTCAGCAGCCTGTTTTCTGTGCGTAACCTCTGAACACAGAGAGAGGGAAGACAAGTGGAAAATGTATACTTCACATCACTTTTCAAATATTTGATTGTAATACAAACAAACAAGATATAAACACCTTAATTTCAATTTGCTCCTCCATTTCTTTGTTCTTGATGGTGGTGTATTCTTTCTCAAGTCTGAGGAGAAGATATAATAGTGAGAAAAGGCAATGATACCTCAATCTTTCTCTTTTTAAACTATAATGTTTAAAAGTCAAAGATCTGAGGTGAACAGAACAGAAGGACAATTTTCAAAAGTTACCTAAACAGCACAAACGCACAACAACAACCATGCACACGCTTAAGTGTAGAAACCTCAGCAAAGTAAGACACGAACCAAACTCTCACTGGGCTACATAAAGCCCCTCCAGCTTTAAGTGTGACCATTTGTTAGCTGACTAACGAGCGTTCTTACTTCTTCATCCTCTTGGGGTTGTATTTGACCTGGTAGGCCCTGAGGATCAGCTTGTCTGGGCAGCTGTCAAACTGGTGGGGGATCACCTTCTGGAAATGCTGGCAGACCCCGAAGGAGAAATGGACATGACAAAGATGGTCATTCATATTTAATGAAGATGCAGAGACTTACTTTTTTTTTTTTAATGAGTGAAGAAAAAACAGCTTCAGATCTACAAAAGACCTTGAGGCAAGCCAGCAGCTGCTGCTTAAAGATATTTTTAATATACTGTGATTCAATGACATGACAGTCTCATATGGCATGCGTAAAAATGTATATGCACTTCTGGAAGCATATACAGTATTCAAATTAATTCAAGTTTGCAGTGCAAGTCAAAAAACTGGGAAATATACAGGCTGGCAGGTACAAATTTAACGTTTTTTTTCCTCAGGTTTTGGGATTAATTCAAATCTCAAAGGTCAGAAATTAAGATCAAGATCAAATTCACCTGTCTAAAAGGTTTTTATTAGTGAGCAACAAAAACTACACGTTTTCTACTGAAGTGCTGTTAATCCAGATTGTGGAGGCTGCCTGACAGGCACAACATCTAAACACAAACATAGTGTAAAATTCAACAGCACGTCAGCGTTCCATTTCATAGAAGACAATCAGATAAAATCACGTTGAATGGAAGTAAATGAGAGCAGCTTATTTTTTATCAAATTAGATCATAACTTTAGATTTGTAGCTCAGGAAGCTTGCGTGCAAAAAGGAAAGTGGGACGTTCAGCCTTTGACTCATGGCTCAATCTGTGCACGAAACCATTTTCTGCAGAAGGCACCACAAAGCTACAGCTGTGTACCTGTGACATGCCCTCCATGTCCAGCTGAATGAGGTCAGTCTGGTTGTACTGCAGGATTGCCAGGCCTACACGAAAGATAATCTCTAGGCCCTGCAGAGAGGTCAGATATTGTATAAAGCTGAAATAGCCAATTAGTAAAGTGGAACATATACACAGTTATAACCAATCTTTGTATATTTTGTATGCTTTGTATATTTCTTACCTCATACATGAAAATATCAAAGATGCGTGTGGCGACAGGAAGAGGGAGAAAGGTGAGAAAAAGCGTGAGGAACCAGGAGGAGGCATACATGGAAGTGTGGAAACTCTGGGATCGGAAATGGACATTCAGCTCTGGGAGCTGCTCCTGAAATCACAAAAGAAGTTTAAAAAAAAAACCGAAAAAAGTTACCATCTCAACAAACCTAAAATAGACCCAAAAGGACATATCTGAAAAGGAAGTGATTTTAAAAAAAAAAAAAGAAAAAGAAAAGAAAGATCTGCTGCCCCTTTGTGGGGAGCGTTCACACTGCAACATTCATGGTGTTTTTAGATGCATGCTCCTGCTTCCTTTTTACCTGTAGCAGATATTCAAACTGGTAGATGCAGAGACCAAGCTCTGCCATGCTGGGCTTGAAGAGCTCCCTCAGGCGATACTCCTGCATCAGACGAACAAAAACACAAAAGGCCTCCTCCTCTGGCATCTGGGAGGAGGTGAGAAGATTGGTTAGAAATATAACACTGCTGTATTCCACACCATCTCTATTTGACAGAAATCTCAAGAAACAAGTTGCAAACTGCACTTTAATTTTTCAAAGACCTTCTACATAAATAACTGTGGCTATAGTAAAGAGATTGTTTACAGATAAAATGTGCTGAGCCTTGAGGCAAAAATATTCTTTTATGGTTCAGTTTCCTGTAGCACAACCTTTGACAATTACCTGCATTAGAAGCAATCCAACAATGAATGCGCTGCCCTGGCAGTAGCCCACCTCTCGATCCACCAGAGAGTACGCCTGGGAAAAAAACCAAACGAACAAAGAAAAAAACAGAAACACGCACACACACACACACACACTAGATTTCAGTTACTATGCTCTGTATGTTTAGAAAAATGACATCTGTATTCGTGACAGGACAATCAGACCTAGCGACAGGACCAACAAGTCACCAGAGGTCCCTTCATTTCCTGAGCAGCTCAGTTACAAGGGAGCTCGACTGATTTGCAGACAGGAAACAAGCTTGTCTCCGTGACAGTAAACATATTTCCACATTTTCATGTGTCTCTGCAATTTTTTTTCTCCCCAGGAACAAAAATCACATTAGGAAGGTAAGACTCAGTCTGATCAAAAAGACACAGCCAATCAAATTCTTCCATTTGTTGCAGAAAGATGAAAGGTTTCAAAATGGCTTTCAGCTTTGCATGTTAGGGTTTCATTAAAACTACACAGGACTTCCTGTCATTCTGAAATAAAAGTCGTCATTTTAAAAAATATTAATACAATAGCTAAATACAATAAGTTTGTTTATTTTACACCACTGTAAAACAAACACATCTGTATCAGCCGTTCTTTTCCGGACATTTATTTGTAGATGTATCATTTAAGAAAGCCAGTGAAGGAAATTCCAGAAAGTTGACTGTGTTCATCTGGGTGTTGTGCTACAGTGACACTACAGAGTGATTGAAGAATGCGGCTCAACCAAAATCAGTGCTTAGTGCTTGCAACCATTTTTGGTTTGGTCCTATTTTTTCTCCAGTGTGACCGAGCTTTGAAATACACACATATTTCAAAGCTCACGGTGCAAATAAGTCAGTTTTTACAGATGATAAACCACATTTCAAAAATACAAAAAAAAACCCTCCCCCTGATAAGTTCAGACCTTGAGGTGATCAAACGCTGCAGTTCTCACCTTCATGACATTGAAGAGGACCTCCTGTCCGAGGCTGTCCTGGCCTTTGAAGAACTCGTGCTCAGGGTAGGTGCGGGCGATGTCTCTGCGGATGAGCTTCTCGCAGGGGGAGGACATCTTCAGCAGTTCAGAGTACTGGTTCTTCACCGGCATGTCTGTGGCGTTGCCCAGAAGCTGCCACACGATGGCCCGGAAATGATGAGGAATGCCCTTTCTGATCAACTCCTGGAAGACAGAGAGAGTGAAACGAGTGATATTAAAATGAAGTACTTATTAATACCCAGCCTCCTTATATACTGAGAGATGCCATTTTACAGATCTTAAAGCACCTCAGAAGAAAAGACATCAACACAAACTCAATTATGAAACGCTAACAGATTTGCATTTACAAGGACAATCTAGCATCGTTTTGTAATCAGACTCAGGATTGCTATTTTCTATTTTCAGTATTTATAGATTTTTGCTTGGTTTGTGTGAGCTCCCAGTTTCCCCTGACGCATTTTTGTTGTGTCCTCTCTCTTCCGTCTCGCCTTCCCTGGGGTTTAGTCTTTTTGTGATGGAGGACACAGAGAGACAAAGAGAGGGATGGGAGGCAGAGGGCAGATAGAGGGGATTATTGGTATTTTACTGTATTAAAAACAAAAAAAGGCAGCTTCATACCAATAGAGTTTTTATTTGTGGTGAATTTGAGGCTCACACTGCGAGACATTTTGGAGCACCCATGCAGACAGCTAGAAAAAGGACACCCACTGTGACTTCATGAATAGAAATAAACCAGTCATAGTCTGTGAGCAAGGCTATAAATGACCAACCAGCCACTTAAAAAAAAAAAAGCAAAAACAGAATATGAGTCAGACATTAGGAAACAAATTGAAAAATCGACTTGTGAAACCTGACCTGCCAACTATAAAAATAAAACGAGGAGGCTCATAATCTCCTTACTGGTGTTCTTATTTTGAATCACATTCAGTGACTCATTCTCAGGGAAAAAACCACATGTGCCTTCCAAATACTTCATTCTCCACTTCAAGTGCCAGACTCTCCCCTGACCTTCAGGAGTTTGTCCTTCTTGCGTCTCCACTCCTCCCATTCGTTGACGATGCGGCCCCATAAGATCCAGGTGTCTTCCTCCAGGTGCGACAGGTTTGAGGAGGCTGAGGAGCTGGAGACCAGTGAGGAGCCACTGTTGCGTCGCGAGCCACTCATTGACCGCATGGACTTGGAATCAGCCTCCAGCAACCTGCGTGAAGACACAGATTATGAGAACACAAAGCTGAAATTATGACTGATCACACAGGAGAGTTTATTTATGTTACACACTGGAGAGTTGAGCTGAGATAAGCCAGAGTATGATGGCAAGGCAGAATGTGACATTGCAAAAAATGATAAATTTAGAGAGGCACCAGCAGCTGCAAGGCTTGTTGCCCTTGGTTTATTTATTCATTTATTTAGATGGGAAGGGGGTTTAATGGTTATATGCTAAGCTAAGGCTAAAATGCTCCTGAACTATAAGCTTGAATTTGGAAGAACCCAAACTCAAACTCTGGCTGGGGTGAGTGATTTCCTTTATATCCTTGTGGAGTCTGCTGTACAGCAGGGCAGCAAAATGCAGAGATGATGTGATTAAGAAGGGCAGCTCTTTACTCCAAGGTTCAGTCCCACTTTGACCTCAAATGTCTGTTTCTTTTAAGTCACTTTACACCTCCGTCCGGCACTCTGACCATTCTGCTGGGACTGGCTGTGAAGCTGAAAATGTAACAGTGCTACTGTTGTTCTTCTTCTCGAAGTGATTTCTTGGGATTTTAGCTTGATGGCAGTAAATACAGCCTAATGAAAACACTCCTTCTGCAGTGGTGCGTTATTTAAGGTAACACATTTATAAATACAAATTCCAATGCAAAAGCTAGTGCTCCTGGTTGTGTGGGATTAAACATTACCTAACACAGATTAAACCTCAACCTTGAATAAAAAATAACAATTAATTTCTCTGAGGCCAAGAAAATAAATGTTCAGATTTATCCCTGGAAAAACAGATCCTGAAACACCGAGCTACGTTTTTTTTGTCTTTTTCAACCCTAAAGTGTTTCCTGAGGTGAATATATAGTTGTATGCAAGCATTTGGGCAGAGTGTTTCCCTTCTGTTCCACATGTGAACTTCAACAATCCTAGAAAGAAGCCGTAACACCACGAAGGCTCCTCGCTGCAGGGAACCTCTCATCATAATTGAGTTCCACGAACACAAACATGACAACACAATCTTTGATATCACACATCATCCTTGTATTTATTCAGCATTTGCTGAAATACTTTAGTTCTATTTGTGGTACACAGTTTAACCTTACTATGCTGTGGAGACCGTTTAGCTGCTGACGTCCTGGAATATCCAGGAATCCAGGACTATTTCCTTGGACTCTTGACTGTAGTTCAAATTAATTAATGTTAAGATAAAGTAACTATTAAACTAACTGTTGGGTTTGTTTCCTTCTAATGAATTCATTTGTTAGAGTATGTTGCTCTTGTGTCTCTCGTTTGGTCTGATGAGGCAGTATTTTTAACCCTCCTTTGTCTCTTGTTTGTTGGGTCTTTGGTTTGTTTAGGTTGATTTTGGGTCTATTCTGTTTGAGCAGTTAGTTGTAATATTAACACAGGATTATATAACACAACTTGAGTTTAGGTATTTATTTGATCTCTTTCAAGGATTCATAAAAATATTTTAACTTTTGTAAAAACTTGTTGGGTTTTTTTTGGCATTTTTTAAGATAAAATAAAGTCTACTTTTTCTACAACTGCTCTGTGTCCTCATGCCTAACCAGCTTGTGCCTTCACAGTATCTACAGTTGTGGTTAGAGGTTTAGAAACAGTCATCATGGGCATGAATATCATGGTAATTTTCCAACTTTTCAACAGTATAACATGAATTAGCAAGACATTCATTCAGAGTTTTAGGTGAGATGAGGCAGATATTGACAATGTAACAGTGAGTGGTGAGTAGTAGTAAATCTGCAGAGATAAAAAATGCTTATTTTGGGCCAAAGTTGCCAATCTTTTTAAGTGTTTTTTATTAGATTTGCCTGGTGACTCTAACAGCAGTTCATCCTCGCTCTTGTCCTTGTGCTCAGTGGTGTGTGCCAAATGTGAAGTCATAACTGCTGGCATGCAATACGCTTTAGTGTCTTTTCAGCTTCATCTCACTGTGAGCCGGCCAATCTCTACAGGCATCTCTGTGTTAAATCAAGGTAGAAACAGATTTTCTTTTGGAAGATTTTCTGATTTTCTGATTTTCTCTTAAACCTGCAGCTCTCACCCCATTTTGTTTTGTTTTTTTGTATTTGGTCTGATATGGTGCTACAAAGTTTATTACAAAGACTTAAAATTTAAAAATTAAAATAGTTAACAAACCCTGGGCCACAGTGAAGCTGAAAAACTGCTGTGTTTTCTGTTCAGAGGCTTAATACAATGAAACAATGAAAACTATTTATCTTACCTGTTCTGCTCCTCCAGTTTGGCTAGCAGCTCCAGTTCATCAGGACTCAGGTTCTCGGAGTCTGCTGGGGAGGCTGCAGGTGCTGACAGCACTGCATCGTGGGAAGAGGAGTCTGGGCTGAGCACAGGGCTGCCATTCGATGAGGGGTCTGGATCCATGCCAGGTGGGGAGGAAGGGCACTCCAGCTGAGGGGGAGCCCCACCAGAGCCCTCTCTTTCCGGGCTGCCGCTGGGGATAGACATGACGCTGAGGTTGGCGTGAGGTGGGTGAAGCAGTGCAAGTGTGCTCAAAAAAAGTCTCCCAGTCTCACTGTATGTCTCCCTCCTTAGTGAGCCTGGCTGTTGCCTGATTGGCCACCAGGCAAGCCTATATGATCAGAGGTCCTCAAACCTGACAAGAATAAAAAGAAAGGTATGTGACCAAAAGCTAAATAAATAAAAAACAAACATAGTTTAGTTTATGTCATTGTTATTAACTTGATAACTTGATGCAAAGGTGCCATACCATATTGCCTGATAATACCAGTATAATGATGCGATATGAAAGTATCATATCATGATATCAAAAGATATCAAGAGTTTATGCTCCTTAGTGCACACAACGACAAAAATAACCCAGGCATGTCTAACAAGGAGAGCCGAGTGTGACTCTCTGATGACAATTTAGTAAAAAAGGAGCAGGGAGCTACTACAAAAACCTCCAAGAAAGCTCAATACTTTACAAAATATGCAACTAAACCGTTCCTGCTAAAGGTGGAAACAACAAACTTGTTTCATCACTTGAGGCGAAAAACACACCATAGATAGCTAGATGCTTGCTGGTTATGTGTGGGTTTTAAGCAGCTGTCAACAAGCTCAACTCAAGATAAAACTCCAGGTACAACATATTTTTCAATTGTGACAATATTGTGCCGACTCCTGAGGAGTTACATGATTAAATTACTTTTCTGTTAATGTGTTTAGCAGCTATGCAAATTTTATTTAGAATTGACAAAGAAAACAGTACGGAGGCTAATTCTGTTCTTATATTTGACTTTTATGGTGTCACTGCTATTGCGCTATACTACTGCTGCTGGTGCCTTGTGGCAACAGACTCTCCCTTTGAATTAGGTAGTCTGTCAACATGGCATTAACTCACTGGACATGAAGGATGGAAACTGTCCTTTATTTTTATTCACACTAATAAATACCGCTGCCTGTAAACTGGAAGCACCAATAAAGTGCTTGCAATCATTTTTTCCCCCCATTACCATCAGAAATATTATAATTTCTTTGAAATACAGTGATATAATTTTGACGCTATGTCACCCACACCTAATAATCTATTTCTATCCATTCTAAAGCTACAGGTACAAACACTGTGGTTACATTGAAAAGAGTTAACACAACATTAAACATAGCTTTGAACCTCTTCAGTCAGTTTCATTTAGTAAAATAGAAAACTGTTTCTGGGCCAGATGGCACCCTATTACTGGGTTGATTCGGCCCCTGGGGTGTAAATTTCGTTTCACTGCTCTATAAAGGATAAAGGAGGTGAAGCTAACAGACTGATGTAGAACAATGAGTTATAGTAATAATAAAGTCTCTGAGTCAGAAATCAATAAGTATGAAGCTAATTTTCTCTCATGCAATCTACCAATTTATCATGCTTCCACTTTGTAACAAGCGTTAATTTAGAGACTTTATTGTCTGGTGATGCACGGTTCCAATATTTATCTTATCCTCCAATATGTTTCTGACAAGACTATCAAAGGAGATTTTATAGTTTTCTGAAGGTAAAAATATCAATCAATCAAATCTTTATTTTGAACATATAAGTAATAACAGTTTTTTATATATTTATTAACATATACATATTATATGTATATGGCAGTGGCTCTTAGACTCTGTATCACTCTCTGAACTCTGTGATCAGAGAGGTGGTTTTCCTGTGCCTAGCTGAGTGGAATCAGTGCTGCCGAGTGAGTGATCTAATGTGGTTTACACAGAGATAATCACCAAAAAGTTACTGAAAATTACTTGTTAGACTGTTATTCCGTTAAGATCACACTACACAACTTTCAGAAGGACTGATCCACGGTCACACATTCATCTACATTCAGAAACAGTGCCACAAAATGACTGCAAGCAGCCGAGGAATTTATAAAAACCAGACTATTAAACAAATCAGATGAATTACAGAGTAAATTAAGAGAGATAAACTCAGATTTCACACAGCTTATGAGCAGCTGACACCGCTGGTTTGGAACAGGAGGCTGAGGGCAGTTTTTAATTGAATTCCTTCTAAGATAAACCGAGGTGTGATTTCCCAGGAGGAAAAAAAGGCTTTATTATTCAGCAGATTGTTGATGCAATCATGCTTTTTGAGCTGTCGTTGAATTTGTTTTAGTAAGGATTAAAAAAAACGCTACATGTGCGTTTGTGTGTTTGATACTTTCAGTGATAAGGGCCTTACAAAGCCCAAGCTTGGCATGAATGTAATATTTTACTAGCTAATGTTAGCCTGGGTAAGAAATTTTTTTTTTTGATACAGCAATCAAATGATATAACACATGGCAATACTGTGTTGAAACAATTACACCAGATATCAATATCATATCATATAGTTTCAAATAAAAAAAGTAACTTGTCAGCAGTAGAATAATAAAACCAATTACTTTTTCAGTTCACCAGATGGTGCCGTTGAGGTTAATGATTTTTCTAGCGAGGTAACGTCAGTCGAATAGTAGGAAGTGGGTAAAACCAAGCTGGAAGCAGGGATCAGGGAAAGTTAAAAAAAAAATCTAAAAAGCATCATCCACATTTAAATCAAATGCATGGACGTAATTATTTTTTTAAACAACAAAGGATATGGATGTGACATGTGGGATATGCAAGGAATATCATATGAAAGTAAAATACTTGGGGAATAGTGCAAACATAAGATCTCATCTCACATACAGAGGATGTTAGCCAAGTATGGGAAAGCTAACGTTGATTCAACTGAACCGAAAAACAAAAAAAAAAACAACAAAAAACTAAAGCAAAAAACTAAAACTCGACACACTTAGCTCAACAAAGCTTCCAATTCAGAATGAGCTAAAAAAACTTAACACAATCCCATCTAGGTTCTGTGCAGACCTACTCGATACAATGCTGTGTAAAAGAAGGACTTTTTGTTACTTGGTCAAAACAAGTAACAAAAGCGACTGCTGACTGCCATTTTAAGCTCAAAATACCTTTAATAGTACAATAGTCCACACCTTTTCAATTAAGCTAGATGACTGTAATACAAGCGGTTTAGCTGGCCAGGTGAATGCAACATTTATGACAGCTTGTAATAGCAGTGTTGGTCAGTGTGCCTGCTTTACAGTCTCATTTTGAAGAAATAAATCAAAATGCTTATTATCACAATAATAATGATTCCCACTTCTATTAGACAGCACATTTTGATCTTTGAATTCCCACGTTTTCATCCTAATATGTCTTAAGATAGCTGGCTATGAAAGGCCTGTTTAAAAATTTTACCCATACCAAAGAAAACAAGCAAATCAAATACTCACTCAACACATTTACAAATACTGTGTACAAATACAAACTATTCTATGTGTGTAAAGGTCCCATCTTCACACAAAGGCTTCAAATTTGTGGAGCACATGCGTGTGGTAGAATTATATTTATTTTTGGATGACTTTAAGATTACATTTTTAGTTGCTGTTTTGTTTGACTATCTGACAACCCGAATTCTCTGTAAACTTTTTTAGAATCGGGACATGAGTTTGTGTACTTGTAGCTTTTTCCTGTGGTTAACTTTCTTTTCACAGAGAAAACTCCAAAACAAAATGAGTCACTACAAACCAGGTGAGTCCACTTACTGGCCAGATGTGTCTCAGCAAAAGTAACAAAAATAAATACATGAAGAAGGTGCTGTGTTCTGGACAATTCTGGACTAGGGAGCCCAAGGTTCATTTTAGGGCTAGTTGCTACATTCTGCATGTCTTTGGTAGTCCATCACATCTCAGATGCGTACTGGCTATGAGAAGGTGTTTGCACAAACCTGCAGCGTGCCCCTGGGTTCAGTCTTTGGAGTTTGTTTGGAGCTGGACACCACCAACTCCAAATGTTCTCGCTGCGATTGTTTTGGTCTGCACCCAAATTTGATTACTTTGTTTGCATCTGCACAAATGAACCGTACCAAGTGGGGGAAATGAACCTCAGTTTAAAAAGCACAAAAAAACTAATTAGTCTGGGTTAGGAGAAGATGATGCTCATTCACAACATTAACTCTGCATTGCAAAGCTGCACTTTGCACTTTGCTAGGATGTCAGATGAGTTCTGTCCTTACAACAATCTAAAACAAAAACAAAAACAAAAAAAGGTATGCATCTCACAGTTTGCAGGTCGTTAAGTTGAAAATAAACTGTTTTGCATTGTGAACTAACACAAACATTACATATTGTGGTGTGGGACTGGGCTGCAGCAATGAAGGGACTGACACTGTGTCTGTGAAGAACAACAGCAGTAGTGCTGCTCTGTAAAATGCAGCTAAAAATGGCTACGGTTGACTCCTCTGGATCTCCCAAGCTTGCTTTATAGATATGTGTGTGTCACAAGCACACACACAGTATAGCTGCTGGTCAGCTAATAATCTGTATAATCCGTCTATTCATAGTCAGTTTAATCCCAACCAACAACAGCGGTGTAGTGAATTCGTTAAACTATCAGATCAAACTGTCTTCACGTTGAAAAACTCCAAAACAGCGCAATGAAGAAATTCAGCTCTGTCATAGGGCATTAAAATTGAAGAGAAACATTCAGTGGCCTGAAAAACATGAAGCACATGAAGCTGACATATACAGCAAAACAAGGAGAGCAGAAATACAGCCCGCAGGAGGGGAGAGGAAAGCAGAGGAGCAACAACTGTCTGAACAGTGTATGGGGAAGAAACAAGGCTCACATTCATGCATCTTAACCAGCCCAATCAAAAGAGCCATTAACAAGCCTATGAAACCAATCACATTTGTAAAAGGGCTTCTTCAAAAAAACAATCTGAAATACAATCACTCAGATTTAACCAATTTAAACCAATGATGGAACAGATTTTCCCAAGATAAAAACAGGATTTGCTGCAACAATCAAAAGATGATGTCAATCTGCCTTTTCTTCTGAAACTCATTTGACAGACTGGTGTAGCCCCTGATGAATCTGCCTTGTCAATCAAGCCTCAACCCCAGCAGTAAGACTGAAGTGAGCTCGGTTATTGACATAATGTATAACTCTACAAGACACCTGCGGCATTTTAGCCTCTGGCTCTCGCTTCCCAGCAAGCAGCAGGTGAATACAGAAGGCCCGTGTTCACTATCCTGGCCAAGCTTTGATGTTTTGCACCAAAGACACAAAAGTATATAGTAGAATATTTAAATTATGTATGTCTTAATGCTGACTCTTTGTGGACAGCGAACTCACTGCCTGCTGCCTTATGACAAAAGGTATTATTACAGCGATATGGACAAATATCCACACCAGATTTTCCTTCGTCCAGACCTGCTGAGTTTAAATTATTGCTGACCAAACACTACAGCTCAAGCTTAGACTAATACATAAAGAATTAATAAAGAGGTCTTTAGATTAATTGAATACTGGGTTAATGTACTGCATTAAAAATATTTGACATGCCATTACAGCATCTTCTAAAGGAACTGCCTTTTAGGAATAACAGAGAAGACGTTTGAGAGGTTTTCAGTACTACAAAGCACTATTCAGCTGTGTCATTGTGGTCAACCCACACTGTAAAAGGTGTGAGTCATGCAGGATATAAAAGTCCCCCCCCCATTTTCTCTCTCTCACACACACACACACACACACACACACACACACACACACGGAAGACATGGTGACATTGTGAAGGTCTCTCAAGCCATATTTTCAGAGCTTGGTTGTTGTTCTGTGTATATGACTGCAGGCCTGCGGTAATGTCATTGTGGGCATGGAACTGCAGAGGACTGAGAGGGGTGATGGTATTCCACTTAAATTTGCTTTTCTGTGCATGCGCGTGCACCAAATGAAAGGTTACTTTTTAGTTGTGTCGTGGCATTTCTCCGCACTCGTTGTAACCTGTGTTTATAATATTCTACCTCGATAATGATTTGTTGATAAATATGTGAACAAATGTGTGATGCACGTTTAGTTTCTCCACCACCGTGCACAATTACGGCATTGTCCATAGTCTATGCTTGAATGCATCCTCTACGAGCTTTCACTGTCCACACAAACAGACAGGGCCATTATCTCCTCCTCTGACTGTCCTCCGCACACAAACACACACCACCCCCCGTGATTCAACACGAATCTGCATGTCCTTCACTTTTTCATGCTTACAACGTTATATGCATATATTGCATGGGAACCTTACTTTACGATGTTTATGATTAACAAAATACTTTCAATTAGTGCTAATAAAAAAGAAAAAAAAGGAGGGTCTTCACAGTCCCCATCTTGGCTCGACTTTGACACTGATCCACCCTGAGGCAGTTATAATAGGGAGGGTGACAAAAACCAAATGCTCTCCTTTGATCTCTTCAGGAGATCAAGTAATAAACAGATGGATCTGCAGTTTCCTTAAAGGAATTACATTATACAGACACTTGGAGGTGTAAGAAAAACACAAAAGCACAAAGCTAAAAATCAAGATTTAGAAAAACAAAATAAAAACAAACAAACAGAAAACTCAGCTAGTTGTCACAGTCTTCCTGCTGTGACACCAAGCATGACCCTTGTTAATCTGTAGCTGCTAACCTCCTGAGCCGTCCAAACATGATCTCATGCAGCTTCTGACACGTGGACTCTTCTCTTGCATGCTATTCAACTACTGTACCCACTATCCTTGTGACTGCTGCTGGCCTCCACACTGCTCAAAACATCCTATTGTAAGAAAGGGATGGAGCATACTTCTGTGCAATGTCTGAAAAGCAAGCCACTCTGTTACTTTAAACTCTGTCTCTGGGTGATCATTTAACTCATGAATATAACTGAAGTCACAGCTCAGCCACTATTTTTAACTTCTGTGTACACTGATTTTTAATCAAATGACATTGAGGTCATAAAATCCTGCTTCCCTCCCGCTTCAAAGCAAAGCTTTGTCTAGTTGCTGTTAATTACCACTTAATCTCTGAAGCCAAAAAAGGTGCTCAAGACAGCCCAATATACTTTCCAACCCTGTCTTCCATCCCAGCTGCTAGAGATATTCAACAGTGAATCTGAGTCTATATTCACCAGCTACCTGACACTCCTGCAGACATCATCCATCATCATTATTCGTATTGTAATGACAATCGGCGCTCCAAACAGCTCTCATGTACTGACTGCACAGTATATATCAGTGAGTGTGTGTAACTGCTGATTTGCGTGTGTGCTGTGCAGCAGAGGTTTTCCAGATTTCTCAAGTTTGAACACGCTATGGTATTAAGTATAAATGAGGAGGAGACACATTTGGGGAAAATTAACTGTCAAAGTCAATGAATATTGTTTTGAGACTTTTCACAAAGTCTACTGACAATGCTTACTTCCTATGACTAATGGTTTCCTGCTCTAAATTTAATTAGTATCCCTTTCTAGATGATTTCTTCCCCCTGAGTGCCATTGTGACAGGAAATTGTCTAGAAATGGCCATCCATACAACCCACCTCTGACT
>VUQG01019145.1:19654-34047 GCA_015106755.1 Etia nguti | reverse complement strand
TCTGACTCTTTTGTACCACTAAATGATCAGATTTGAAAAGGTCAGATTAATTGATATTTTGAGAAAAAAAAAAAAGTAAAACATCCATAATGTCAAAAGTGAATTACAAGATGGTAAGACAAAGAATAACTGAATGGATAACTCTATTTCTTCTCCATACAGCTAAACACAAAACGCTATGTACCGTAACAGTGACAGTCAGGCAATGTTGTTGCTCGACTAACGACTTCTTTCAAAGGTTTTCACAATAAAAGCATCCTCTCTGACACTAATGTTGTGAAGCAGGAGAAACCTGTCCATTAGCCTAAAGAAGATCTGAAAAGATGTGAAGTCAACAATAAATGAAGTTTCTAGCTGTTTCAGACTACAGGAGTGAAGCTGAACTCCAGCCCACAAAGATTCACAGGATGACAGACGTGTAGCTCGGTACAACCATCCCTGCTGTGAGGCTGGGGTGGAGACGCATGTTTTCACGGCTTGGCACGGCGTGTCTAAAGCCAGTTGGTGGTTAAGCTTTTTCAGTCGCTGACTGATTTTTGCTTTCCTGTTGCATTCATTACATCATTTAAAGATTTCATACTATCCCAGCAGTGCTGTCAGAAGCACTAATCAGTTGTCGAGCTGTTTAATCACCCATTCTGATTACAAACATCTGCTGTTTGCTGCTGGAAATTTTATTTGTTTTATCTTTTTTCTTTTTTTACTGGTCCTATTTTCTCAAATTGTTTAACTACCTGAAGCCTCTCAGGAAAATGGAAATATAATAAAGCTCAGGGGGAGCACAGGACTGCTCAGCTCCCCTAATAAAGATTGAAAAGGGCCATTCTGCATAATGAATGTTTTTACTCTAGGAACCTAAAGTATATATGTGATTTGAAAACAGGTGCACTAAAGGATACTAAAGTAGACTTACAACTTTTACTTATGTAAAGGGACTAAATATTTGTTCATCCAGTTTGCAAAACAGTTATCCAACACAAGTTTTTAACTTAATATATCTACTCCGTAGATATGCTGATAGATAGACCATTTAAGGCTTTAAATACAAACACTGCCACTTTATACTGGATTCTGTAATGCACAGGGAGCCAGTGCAAGACTACCAACACTGGAGTAATATGATCTCTCTTTTTGGTGTCCCAGTCAGTAATCTGACTGCAGCATTTTGCACTAATTGTAGATGAGCCAATATACAGTATACAGTGAAGTACAGTAGTATAGTCTAGATAAGAGAAAAGCATGTAGAAAGCTTTCCTGAGGGTTTCAAAAAGATTTTAGTCTGGAGATTGTTCTGAGCTGGAACAAACGTCTCTTGACTGCAGCATTGTCTTGTTCATCAAATTTCAAATTTGTGTCAAAGATTATTCCAAGATTTTAACCTGTGTTTTAATAAACAGGGTTAAGGACCCAGGGTGTTCTAGACAGTGGTTGCAGTTTTTCCAGAACTCATGGTGGCAGCATAGGTGTAGTAATGTCAGCAGGGTAGAAACCATCCTAACATTTCAGTCAGTTTCCTGTTAACAAATTATAGTGTTAACACTTTAAATAAAGAGTTTGCCACCACCATAGAAGTGATTTAAAACTACTTTTTAATAAAGGGGTTTATGTTGACTACATGGGATAATCAATTGGGTTTTTTTTCCCCCCTTTATTTATTTATTACAGTTTTTTTACTCTCTGGTATGATGACATCACTATTTTCTCCACTGATTTATCTACACTGCATTTATTGATCGTCTTGTTCTTGGTCCCAGTGGTGCCACCAAAACTCCTGGAAACACCCTTGACCGAGATGCTGCAGTAGCATGATGATCTCAGCAGATGAAGACATTTCACTTCCATCTGATGTGCAAATCCTTTTTAACAGTGTTTACGATGCAGAAAAACTGACAGCACATCAACTCATAGTCACATTCCACATATATTGTGTCAAAACAATCAACACCAACAGCCCCATGTGATGACACAGATTTCATAATATGTCAGTATCTCACTTTGTTAATCATACTCCCATAGGTTCATACTATGGTCGATCATACCCTCGTGTTCATTTTAAATGACAGCAAAACGTTAACTGTTCAGTTGCAAGGCATCAACCTTTTGTACAGAAAAACACCATGTTTAAAAAAGAAAAAAAATCAAAGAAATATTGGTGATCAAAGGCATAAACATAACAATAACACATTCTTTTGGATGACCCAAAGGATTTAATAAGAAACTATGTTGGTCAAGGAGGCTACATCAAATTACTACTCAAACAGGTGAATGAATGAACATAGATTCATGTACACAAGCCTTGATAAATATGGCCCTATGTAAGTATGTAAGTCAAATTTGCATTTTGGTATAAATCCCAAAGGCAGCAGTATGAAAATGAGATCACGATTCAGTCTGTGTGAAACCTGCAGGGTAACACAAATCTAGTTACAAATCTGCAGAGAACAATAAACCAGACAGAGGAGGGTTGAGGAGGAGCTGCAGTTATAGTGAGCTTGAACCACAGCAGCCAGGTCATCAAGCAGCTCCCCGTTTCCATGTGTCAGCAAAAGAGATGAAGCGCAGTGCCATGCATATGGCCAGGCAACCATAAACACAGACAACCAGCAAACCAGGCAGGAACACCAAGCATCAGTCCAAACAGAGTACTTTAGAGGAACAATATTCTGTTATTATTACTATACCGTTAAATCTCCACTTTAATCACATTTTGCATGGATGAATTGCATCTGGGGATGCCGTGATCTGATATTTGGATCACATCCAATCCTTACTTGTAAATCTGGATCGGATATAAGTGATGATGAGATGATCTACAGATGATCTTTTTAAATTCAGCTACACACTACACCACACAGCAGCAACGGAGCATAGTTAGCTAACAGCAAAGGAAGGCAGTTTGGAGGCCCTGCACACCGGCTACAACAACAGCTTTTCTTTATATGTTTGCCGTAGTTTCAATTTAACTGCAGCTGTCACTGCAAAAGTCACTGTCATTTGTATCTTTGAGGCAGTGCTTGTTTGGAAGCTTTTACCACATTTAGAGGAATGTAAGATGTTGTAACCAGCCATTTTAACAGTTTTTCACTTCATCTGTCTCTGTCAGCTCCACCCCACATGCAACGTGTGTGTGTGTGTAACAGTAAATTAAGGTGCACTCAGAACAAAGAAGGATCGCAAAAACTAGCATAAATAAGGGCAGTATGGAGTAGCATGTGACTCAGAGCCCAGAAATCAACATTACTGAAGCAGTGTGGAATCATCAAAACAAAAGGCAGCCAACATCCTAAGAAGAGCCTATGAGGGTTCAGGCATTGCTGATGAATAAAGGTGGCCATATCAAATATTGACTTTCAAGTTCGTTAGAATTATCCAAACATATATTGCATTTTCATTTATGTTTCCATGTATCACTGCAGCCACTTCCCAATTTACCCAGCAAAATATAAAGAGATAAAGGGTGAAAAAGACTTTTGCACAACACTGCATACTAACCTAATCAGCGAACAAAACATCTACAGTTTGAGGAAACGCTGCATTTAAACCTTAGGAGTAAAACACTGAGTAAAACATCATTGTCCTGTACATGAAAAAATAAAGTCCATCTGAAGAGAAACTGCGCATATATGGTGATAATGATTCCCCTACGAATCCATGGATAGAACTGTTAGCAAAAAAATAAAAAATATCATAATGTCACTATTTTATTATTAATCTTTGCTGCTGTTGCTGCATTAAGACACTATAGTAGATTGAATGTTTTGCTTTAGAGTAAGATTTCAAAGAAGAGACAACATCTTTACTGAGACCAGTCATTAAAGACCAGTCTTGTTTCAGGCGTGAGGGGGGGAAAAAAAAAAATGTGTGTAAGGACACACACATGGGGCTCCTGTTTATTACTGATGGCCCTCTCCTACAACCACACACAGTGGCAGACAATAATAACCCTGGACAGCAGCATGTACAGAATCTGTCTAGTACACTGAGAAAGCTGTGAGATGATAGCACTTCTCTTGTTCTTGCTGCACACATTAAACAAATGCACACATGTAAGGTGTACGCACATCTCTGAGATTGTTTATCTTTAAGACACTGCCCCGGAGCCTTTTGCTCACCACAGTCTTACACAGATAATGAGGAAGCAGTGTCAGTTGCAGAGCGCAGAGGAAAAAGATTGGCTGGGAAGAACTAGGGTGTGTTTGAATGTCAATGAGTACCAGTCACTTGTTTCTATTTCTTTGCTGGATCAGATAAAGATGAAGTTTCAGGCCTTCGGCGCTTAAAAAAAACAAGGTCACCAGGATGTGAGAATCTGATACCTGTTTCCTTGACAGCAACATGTGTGAGAAGGCTTTTGCACAGTGAGTGGATTACACAGGTAAGAATAAAAATGATCTTACTGAATCTCACATCAAGACATGACAAGCCCATTACTCACTGCATGCCCTCATTCATGGAGCACTGAACTTGTCAACAGAGTAATTTAATAAAATCCTTGGAGTGTCTGCCCTCTTAACAAAAAGATAAGAATGAGTGCTTGGGGGGAGGAGGGTGGAGAATTTTTCAGTTTCTTTACTAGTCAGGCGTGTGATGTATTTAACCCACCCTTTCTCTATTTTTGTTATTACAGTTGGGTTTTTTAAAATTATACAGTATGTCTGGCCTCGATTTACAGTAGTGAGTCATTTAACTCGCCTGGAGTAAGAGCAGTAAAGCCAGTCAAGCACATTTCAAAGGATTTACTTGTTAACCCTACTCTGATTAGATAAATACATCAAGAACAGCGGGATTCATGGTCAAAACACCACAGAAAAACATTCACCTATGATGAGTAGTTAGAGGGCATGCATGATCAGTACAGTAAACATCTGGAGGGAGATATTTGTAGCAGTCCCTCTGTTATCGATAATCTCATCTTGCAAACTCATACTCCAAGATCCTGTAATCTACTGGCCGGTTTGTTTGGACATGACAGATCATTATCCTGGCCTGCTGCTGTTGCTTAAGGATGCCTGGACTACAGGGGCCTGCATGCTCTGCAGTAGGCTCATGGCACGGCTGGATCAACATCTGTGGCTAAAATGACACATCATCCTCTCGCTTTGCGGCACCAAATGTCCCGGCTTCCTACGGCAACATGATTGTGTAACGACACGAAACGAGGACGGGACATTGAGGAAAAGACGATATAAACATGGCACACCAGCAGCGTGCTAACCATTAGCAAGAAATATGGTTTATGTGCTAATGAATGGGCCGCGTCTCCGCTGGCATGTTGTATAGTGGATTTTTTCACTGATACAAATGGAGCAGACCCTGGAAGCAGCAGCTGCTGCTGCTGATGATGTCGGCCCGTTCAGTTAACATAGTACTTAATAAACCCATAAGCTCGCGGGCCCTTCAATTGGCTCCTTGTGAAAATGCTGATGTTTAATTTAAAAATAAAACCGTCAAATAAACAAATACGATTCGTTAGCGCTTACCTGCACTCCTTTTCCATAATCGGAGCGGTGTGTTTAGCGTCGCTCCCAAGCCGGTCTGTCTTAAACGTCAAACGTGTGTTATCCGCTAATTAAAATCTTAATAAACCACCGAGGACAAATACGCCGTCCAGCACAGTGCCATCCTCCTGTCGCCGTTCGACCGGGGAGGAAGCGCCGCGTCTCTCGCTCGCTGGTCGCGAGGCAGCGCACGCGGTGAGAGGGGACCTGCGCGTGCGAACCGAATTTAGAGGAGAAAAATATTTCTGGAGGCGTCCACTGAAATAACCATGACAGCCGTGTGATGTAGTCAACGGCTCAGCAGGGATGTGGTATAAACGGATGCATCAATCATTGCAAGTAAATCACACAGAATGGCTGGCGTTCTTAGGCTTCGTTGAGCTCGAGGTGAGGCGAACCAATCAGACTGCGGAACGAGGCGCGAGCGACACGTCACGAACCAATGGCAAGGCCGAATTACGGGATTCCGGTGGAAGGACAACGTATACAACCAATCACCGAGGAGCTTTATTCTGCTAGAAGGCGGGCTCCGCAGGTGTCACAGAGCGGTGTCAGTTAAACGGATTTATCGGTATTTGGCACCGATATTATTCATTATCTGACAAAAAAAAAATCATGTCATAGTTTCAGTTAATTTGTGATAATACCTTTGATCATCTTATAACCGACAGAAGCAGCTACCTGTTACTGGATTATGCGAGTGCATAATAATAATAACAACAACAATAATAATAAGTATAATAAGTATGATGTAAAGTGTCAAAAGTAGATGTGCGCGAGGTTATTAATGCTGATGCATCACTCATATGTAAGTAGCATTTAAACTAACCTATTAGTTATCGTGTTGACTAGTCTACCTTCTATTTGAGAAGTTAATGATTTGTATGGAGACGTTATTCTGTTAAATAACAACTAGAGAAACATCAAGAAAGTCGTTGGGTGCAAAGGAATGTATGGAACCACCTGCTATGAGACTAGAAGTAGCTACTAAAACATGAAATTACATTTTGTGATTAAAGTACTTAAATTAAACTGACTATGATGCTTGTGTTAAAGAACTTAGTTGCTATCCACCACAATGTCTGTTATACCACAAAAATAGACTCACAACAACTGTTGTTGTGTCTTTATGCTACTCATTTAAGTTGTTCGTGGTTTATGGCCCACTGCCTCTACAAAGCTGAACTTAGGACGTGGTGTACCCTTAACTTTCTTGAGTTTAACCTTATGTGAACCTAATTAATCAAGATGTGATTTAATCAAGATCTGATTAGAGAAGGTAAACCCGGTAAAGAAAGGGGGCGATAAAAGTGCAGTTGCTTTTAAGATGAGGTTAGTAATACAGCCTTTAAAGCTGGAAAAAAGGAGCCAAGATTAGATCTTCTGGGCCAGATGTTTGGCAAAGACTTGCCAGTTTTGAATCACAATGGCCCCATAGAGAATTCTGCTACAGTTTTGCTACCAATGCTGCCAATAAAAACACACGCGCATTTCACATAGCGTATGAAGTAAAAATAATTAAATATACATGGTGTGAGATTCTGCACACTGCCTCTGCTGTGGAAAGGCAGACCTAGTTCCAGTGAAACACTCAAGTAAACAAACACACAATACGCAATCAAAATAATCTCAGTTTTCTTTCCTTTATTTTTGTTCGTTTCTGTTATTTCTACCTTCCAACAGACACCCGGTTTTTAATAGACTAACAAAATTCTCACTTTATAGTTAAACTATTAATTGGACTGTAAAAATGTAAAGTAATATATGTTTAGCTTCATATATTGTTTCAGTGTCCTCTATTCCCCCATATTCACATTCACTTTTTAGAGGCATCTTGAATTTCAGTTATATATGGAAATGTGACCTAACATATTGAGACATACCTCAATACAACAAATGTAGATGGTATTTTAATATCAGGATATCTTTTAATTGACTTTTATTTACTTACTCTATAAAGGCAGAGCTTGAAGGATGACTGACTTACTCTGTATTGATAATGTGCATCATCTGGACAATTACTTTATTGCCATCAAGTGGACAAATTGGATACTACACTTTTCCATACCCAAAGGAGCAAGTATAAACTTGGTGTGTGAAAAAGACAGCTTAACTTATACCTACTGTTTTTATCTAATTATTGGCATTTATGGATATACAGTGGTGCACAAAATTTTGGAGACATCATGCATTTCTTCATATTTTGTTTTCAAGGAGACATGCTTAATATGTTTTTTTTTTTAAAGTGGTCTTGAACAGTGGTATTCCAGCTCCAGCTCAAAGCTAAGAAATTTAGAAAATAAGAAGCAACATGTCTTATGGATGGATGGAATCCATATTTTTAGTTTTTTCGTTCAAATCATACAAAGGACGTCAGGAGAGAGACACAACAGTTAGTGACTACAGCCATTTGTAAAACACGGTGGAGGCTCTGTCCTGGTTTGGGACTGGATTTCAGCCAATGGTGTCGGAGATATTCTCTCTTCTATGGAATTATGACTGCAGAAAAGTATAACCAGTCAAATCTGCCATGCATAACCACCTGTGAAGCACCTAATTGGCATAGTGGTGGTTTTACTAAATATAGACTTTCAATCTTGTTAGAATTGTACAAGCTCTTTTTTTTGACTTATATACTGTATTTCCATGTATGTTTGCCTGTTTCAATAGATCGATGCACCCATTTTTAATTTTCCTAACAAAATATAAAGAAGGGGGGCCTGAAGGTTTTTTTCAGAGTAACGTATAGTATAATCATTTTCTTGAGAATTTTACTAAAACAGGCCCTGCTGATGGATTCAGGTGTTCTTCCAAATACCGTAATAATGATAAATAGTATAAAGTATAAAAAATAAGATCATGATTTTTGACTTAAGATCATAGACCGTACGTAAGCTCACGCGTGAGTCAGTTTAGGTGGCGGAGAACCGGAAAATTCAGCCATCGAAGTGTTTTATTTAAGCATTAATGATGGAAATGGAAACAGAAAGCTAAACATTATCCAGATTGTGCCTGAACGCAGCATACGTGTGTGCTCGTTAGAAGCTCCTAGCTAGCTCGTCAGTTTCACGCAGATCGATAATCCGCGGAGTGTAAAATTTAATAGCAAGGTGACGTTGATGTTCCTTCGTATTTTTTCTGTATTACATTCTGAAATGCGTAGACGTGTTTAAAAACTAAGAAATGCCTTGAACGCTTTGCACCCGTCTTAAATTTGTCGATTTGAAGGTTGCTTCGGTAGCTAGCATGCTATGCGAATTCACGTTAGCTTCGCTCCGATTCAGTTTTGATTTGATATAGACAGCTTAGCTTTATGTGCAATAGATAATTTTGTTTCTGAATAGTCACCCATTTTAAATACCGTGTAATTAATAATATTAGAGTAAAATAAATGAAAATGTTTGCCGACCCTGGCTCGCTAACTAGCCGGTATGAATGAAGGGGAAGGACTCCATTGTTTATGCCGGGTCACACGCTGCCCGGCTATCATTTTGATTTGACATACTTGTTTTAGTTATCCTTTGTATTAAACTAGACAATAAACAGTGAGCAGACAGAGGTCAATTCTTACTATCCCCAGCCTTAAATTCGCTGATTAGATTTCAGCATTGAGCATTTTTATTTTTAATTATTCTATTATTCTAGCACGTCAACAATTCATTAGAATAGAATAGGATAGCTCTTTATTGTCACTGTTACAAGAACAATGAAACACAGTTTGGCATCTCTCCGTTGTGTTTGTTGTGTGTGTTGTGATTAACACTCAGTTCATCTCTTAATTTATGTACACTGTTATATATGTAGGTACATGTCTAATGATGATTAATTTATTTGTTAATAATTGTAAAAGGTATAACGATATACTTTTGATTTATTTATTCATACATTTAAAACCTCCTGGCTTTCACATAAAATATTAATAAGCATATTAAAGAGGGTTCTTAAATATAATCTCTTCTATAACAAATGTCCTTGCTTTACATTCTTTTATACAGATGTCAGAGAATAATCTTGATAATGAACTTCTGGATTATGAAGAGGATGAGGAGCCTCAGGGAGTCCCAGAGAGTGGGACCCCAGCAAATAAAAAGGAGGTGAAGGGGTCATATGTATCCATCCACAGCTCGGGATTCAGAGACTTTCTCCTCAAACCAGAGCTGCTCCGGGCCATCGTTGACTGTGGTTTTGAGCATCCCTCAGAAGGTGAATAGCGGGTTTTGGGTTATTTAAAGTTCAGATAAACTCCTGGACATGATCCTGATCATAGAACTACAGCCACACATAATAAATTATTTCTTATGATGTTGTAGCGGCACTCTTAGTATGTATATAAAGCAAAAGTTATAATTGCCAATTGGTTTTACTTTCAGTTCAGCATGAGTGCATCCCTCAAGCTATCCTGGGCATGGATATCCTGTGTCAGGCCAAGTCTGGTATGGGAAAGACAGCAGTGTTTGTGCTGGCCACCCTGCAGCAGATAGAACCTGTGGATGGTCAGGTGAGTTTGTCATTACACATTTTTACAAAATGAATTTTTTTTGATTGATCACCTTTACTTTCAAACACACTTCTACAATAGTAGAAGTGAACTCCCAAGACAAGCCTATAGATGGTGTTGTTGGTGAACATTTCACACCCAATGCTTTTGACTACAAACAATACAGACATTATGTTCATCCTTAGCAAACTTTAGTCTTAGTTAGGAATTACTCAGTCTTTGTTCAAATCAAGTAATCAGCAAAGGTCTCTGTCTGAACCAGAAGCGTTTGAGTTCATATCCGATGTCTTTAGCTTCTAGGCTAGCATGGTGCCTTTAAGATCTTCTTAAGTATTTTCTAATTTGCTCTTTCACATTCTAAATTAATCTTGATTTTGGGATTTATGAAGGAAGTTTGTGGTATTGTAATGGCATTATACACAAATGAGATAAACAACAGTGTACATGCTATATAAAGGTGAAAGAGTTGATAAAACTTCTGTGTTTTTTCCTTGCAGGTGTCTGTCCTTGTGATGTGCCACACGCGAGAGTTGGCCTTCCAGATCAGCAAAGAATACGAGCGCTTCTCCAAGTACATGCCCACTGTCAAGGTGTCAGTGTTCTTTGGTGGCCTGGCTATCAAGAAGGATGAGGAAGTCCTGAAAAAGAACTGCCCTCACATTGTTGTAGGAACTCCAGGACGTACACTGGCCCTCATTCGCAACAAGACACTCAGCGTGAAGAACATCAAACACTTTGTGCTTGATGAGTGTGATAAGATGCTGGAGCAGTTGGGTAAGTGAGAGGAACCAAAGCTGTTTATCGTCGACTGTTGGTGAAGGTTTTTGGCCAGTATGTAGGAAAGGCGATAGAGTGTGTCAAGTAAATATTATTGAGATAAATTCTGATAGTGATTACACAAATTTTGCTCATTAAAGGTCATCATTAAGAAATTACACTATATATATATATATATATATTTAATGTCTTTTCAGAGAATGAATTAACATTTAATTTTGGATGTATCATTTATTTTCTTGCCAAAGACATGAGACGTGATGTCCAGGAAATCTTCCGACTGACGCCTCATGAGAAGCAAGTTATGATGTTCAGCGCAACTCTGAGCAAGGAGATCCGCCCCGTCTGCCGCAAGTTCATGCAGGATGTGAGTTTACATGTGGCCATACACATTATTTCTGTGCCGCCTTATGTACCCTAACCCTAACCCATCAGTGTCTATAGCAACATTATGTTCCTTAGTGTGCACTACAGCAAAGCAAGCCTACACTTAAAATTTCCAGGGAAAACACTATCTAGGCTACCTTACATTTTACTTACTCTAAGTCATTGGTTACAATGTTGTATCCCTACTATTGCACTATAATGCTGCTGCTGGCATTTTGTTTGAAATTGGCAGCAGCAAATTTGTAAATGTGTCATCAGTGAGAGCAGCTTATTGAAAAAGAAGGATGGGAAAAAACCCTCCATTTACTTAAACTTACAAATGTTGCTGCCTGCAGAGTGCTAGCAACAATCAAATGCTGTTCGGTGTTTTTCCACATCGTAAGAAATATAATTGAAAATAGTCAAGGTTCCTTTTAGTTTTGCCCACTTGTTGCTGCCATTGTCATATTTGCTCATAACAAAGGGGGCTAATTGAACCTCTCAGCGGTTTACAATTTGTCCTCTTCCAGGTAATCTGTAGAGTTGTGTTGACACACAACTCTAGACTAATGAGACTAATGCTGGTCATTCTGTCCTTTGTTGTGTAGCCCATGGAAGTGTTTGTGGATGATGAGACCAAGCTGACACTTCATGGTCTACAGCAGTATTACTGCAAGTTGAAGGACAGCGAGAAGAACCGAAAGCTGTTCGACCTGCTTGATGTGCTCGAGTTCAACCAGGTATCAGTGGCAATATTTTTGAAAGAGTTGGAATCGGTTATGTCCATTTTATTTGTTTTAAATCCTTAGTAAATGTTAACAAATGCAGCTTTGTTCTTTTATCCTTTTTTAAAATTTATATTATTTATATTATAAATTTACCTACTGAGGGAAAGCTCAGTAGGTAAAGTGTTGGCCCCGTGATCGGAAGGTCAGGGGTTCGATTCCCCTGAACGGCTACCCTGAGGTACCCCTGAGCAAGGTACCGTCCCTACACGCTGCTCCCCGGGCGCCCAATGGCAGCCCACTGCTTCACTGAGTGAATGGGTTAAATGCAGAGAGGAATTTCCCCACGGGGATCAATAAAGTATACATTATTATTATTATAAAATAAATGTTTGTGTCTTGTCCTCTAACGCAGCGGTCCCCAACCTTTTTTGCGCCACGGACCAGTTTATGTCCGACAATATTTTCACGGACCGGCCTTTAAGGTGTTGCGGAAAAATACAACAAAATAAAACCAAAAGAAAATTTATTCATAACACACGGGAAAAGACCCAGGGAAACAGAGTTAGTGATAAAAACGTTAAAAAAAATAACGATAAAAACCCTGAAAACCATAAATTTCACACCCGAGCCTCAACTCTCGCGGCCCGTTACCGGTCCGTGGCCTCGGGACCGCTGCTCTAAAGCTCTGACTCTTAAACCCTCCCACCTCTGCCTTTTCCAGTATAAATGTGAAAATATGCAGGACTCAGCAGTTTCTTTTATATTCCTGGCAGGTGGTGATCTTTGTGAAGTCTGTAGCTCGCTGTGTTGCTCTGTCCCAGCTACTGGTGGAGCAGAACTTCCCTGCTATAGCCATCCATAGGGGCATGGCACAGGAAGAGAGGTTGGTGCTGCTTCACTTTTGAAAGATGAGAGTGGTTTTGTTAAATTTTATCATATTTTTTTATTGTCATGTGAGACTGTCCTCATTGTATTCTTCTGTAAGTCTTAAGTGCTTGTAGACAGTTTCAGTAACTGTAAAAGACAAGCTAAAACTAGACCCAACTGACTATTGAATCTTAGTTTGGGATATAATCTTACTCGGTTCTGCAGTTCATAATGCTGTTGCTTCTCTACTCCTGCCAGGTTATCCCGATATCAGCAGTTCAAAGACTTCCAGCGGCGGATTTTGGTGGCAACCAACCTGTTCGGCCGTGGCATGGACATTGAGCGAGTTAACATTGTCTTCAATTATGACATGCCTGAGGATTCTGACACATACCTTCACAGAGTGAGTAATATTTAATTTGGGACATTGGTGTATTTTCATTTCCAAACCTCCCAAATCACATAGAAGTATATAAAAGTGTACACTGTATCATATTTAATAAAATCTTTTTAGATCATAGCTGTCTGTACATGGTCACAGGAGCCTGCTAACTCATTCTAATTTTAAGACTTTGTCTTTAATAAAATAATTTTGTGTCATGTCTGGTCTTTAAAGCTGAGGCCATGTGTAGCTCTAAATTTCTTGTGTGTGGTTCAGGTGGCCCGTGCTGGCAGGTTTGGGACTAAAGGCCTGGCCGTCACCTTTGTGTCGGACGAGACTGATGCCAAGACCCTGAATGAGGTTCAAGACCGCTTCGAGGTCAATGTAGCGGAGCTACCAGAAGAAATCGATATTTCTTCCTACAGTAAGTATCTTGTTGCTTGCAGGCTTCATGAACCTGGCTTAAAGACGCCCATTTAATAACTTTGTTTGTTTGTGTGTGTGGTTGTCTAACCGATTTGTCTTTAGAAACCTACTAACTGCTCACTGAGTGGTTGTAAAACTGAAAAGTGCAACCGTGGCAGTCTGCTATGACCAATCAATCACAAGGAGTATTTTGGTGTCACACCGTATACCTCTTTATGACCAATTTCACCTAGTGATAGCCAGCAACCACTAGCCAACCGATCGGGGAATGCACCTTTTTTCCTAATGTTGGGAGGTTTCCAGGAGGTCGCTGACTGGTCTGTAGGCTTTAGCTGCAACAGGGAATTGTTTACTCAGAACTTCCATCACTTGGCGAACCTTTTTGTAGTAGCATGCTTTTGATTACAGGAAGTGGCGATTAACATTTTTTAGTATGTATTTTACTTGACTGTGTTTTGAGCTTTTAGCTCATCTTTGAAAGTAAATGAAGAAGTAGCCATGCATTTGCAAATGAAAGCCTGTAATGATGTACAGATAACAGGCCATGTTCACATGCTACAGCACTGCTGTGTAGAAATACTTATGTGTGATAGCTACTGTATAAAGTTATTATAGAAAACATTTCTCTACCTCATGTTAACCTCATGTCTCTTTGCAGTTGAACAGTCCAGATGAGTGAAGCGCCCTTCCAGTGAAGATCATGTGATCCCTGTTGTTACTGTGTTTTGGTGGAAGGAAAGAAACCTTCAACATTTATTTTAATGTTTCCATACAACCATTTGTGAAGGCACGTTCATAGTGATAAAATGTGTGCTTTGTCAACTGCTTTGTTTTAGTGTGTTCCTTGTTTA
>VUQG01019145.1:0-19634 GCA_015106755.1 Etia nguti | reverse complement strand
TGGTTTCATAAAAAAAAAAAAAAAAAAAAAAAAAAAAAAAAATTTTTTTTTTTTTAAAAATTTTTTTTTTTTGTTTTTCTTTTTTAAAAAAAAAAAAAAAAAAAAAAAGCAAAAATCTGTGGATATATTGTTTTGGTTAAAGAAATAAACTTTTATACCTTATTCGATGGTGATGAACTTCACTTTGTGTGCTTTAAACATTTGCATGTCAGATGTTAACATTACATATAAAACTACAACAGCAGTGACTCAGACATAGCTTGGCATCTGCAGGTATTTATACCCACAAGCAGAGGGCGCCATCACACAGTTTGAGCAGGTATCCACTGTTGATAAACAGCTGGTGATGTTGCACTGTGGAGAAGCTTAATTTGAAACTGTCGAAGTTGAATTAAAATAAAACGTCACATGAAACTTGAGCACAGGAGCCAGTTTTATCACATGGATCGACTAACAAGTGGTGACAGCTACACTGTACAGTGTCTTAATCTGTAATAGAACAAACGATTGTTTACAGTCTTGGATCAAAATCAAGAAAAGTATTTTACAGAATACGCCGCGATCTAACATAAAGAAAACATTTATTTGGCTAATAAATTTATCTAAGCTGTATTAAATGCAAAACCAAGTTAATTGGCTCTGATTCAGTTCTTGCTGAATTCTTATCAGTTAAAGATAATGTCTCTTATCTAACAGTGTGAGTTTCAAGGGAATTCACTCATGTGCTTTACATGGCATCATGCCATATAGAGAGATATATCTATAACACCATGGTGATTTTCTGTTTTGAATAAAACAAGTCATCCACATTTGCATAACATTCTCTAGGTTTCTACATAAAACTGCAAAAGTTAATTCAGCTGGTTAATTCAGCAAGTCATCACAGTGCACTGGGAGATATGAAGTATTTACAGTATGTTGAGCTAAAGATTAATAAATGGGTGACAAATTATAGTCTTTGACCCCTACAGTGAAAGAAACTGGCGGCAAAGGGTCAAATTAAAAACTTGCGATCACCTTTAACCTGTTGACAATATCCAGGGCATGAATGATATAATGTGGGCTTTACAGTCACTAAATCTCACTGTAATGGGAGGCTTTGGACCAATATGACAGGGCTCTCCACCACCATTAACAAATTACCAAATGAGGGAAATGATTTGAAAGATCCCTCCAACAGACCTCTAGAGACTTCAAGGCACAGTGAAGCTGTGCTGGCAGCACATAGTGGCTCAACACCTTTTTCCTCCCCTTCAATTTGTCACCTACCTGTAGGTAAGGCAGTCATGTCAGATTCTTGTGCACTGCTCACAAAGTTTCAGTGCTAAATAAATAAAGTGCTTTGTTGCTTTTGTAGCATTTGTCCTCTCAGGCTGATTGGAGAGTCTCAAATCCTGAAGCAGGACTTAGGAAATGCTGGAAGTTCAGAGTATTTCGGGGCTCTAATTTAAGTCCCACATCAGTTTGAACAGGAGCACATGGTCACAGATATTATAATATGGGTTGTCTTTAAGATGAATAATACCAAGGCAGTCCTTCCTGCCTATGGTCTCTGCAGTGAGGCGGGTGGCCTGAGGCCTTCAATCACTTGGAGCCAGGTGAGGAAAAAAATGGCTCCTCGTCTTCAAGCGGCTTCCTTATTTAAGAAAACAAACCTCGTCACATTAAAGTTAATCAGAAAAAAAAAAAAAGAAAGACCCTCATTACTAGTCTGTGAACTTGTGAGTGTCTCCGTACATCCAGTGCTGAGGAGGGAGGGCCACTTCATTAAGGTGGCCGCAATCATTGCTGCATTTACATGACTGGATCAACATGGACAGCCTCTGAAACCGCTCACCATCCGGGCACGCAAAGGTCACAGGCACGGTGCGGGTGCGGCGTGGCGAGCAGCACCGTCCATCTGTACACACGCCGCAGTAGTTGGGCCTGTAGAGGCGGACACTCACACATTCCCCATAGGACAGGTGGATTGGCTCTGCGACTTTCTCAGTTGGGGAGCAGATTTTCCCTTTCTGTGATTGAATTATGAAAGCAGAGAGATAAGAGTTATAGCCTGGGTCATAAGGAGTATTATTAGTTGGAGTCAAGATAAATGAATAAATAAATAATCTAACAAGGTTTGATTTTTACACCCTTCTGTGCATTACAGAGCGGCAGATTAAAGCAGCTTTACACTCATAGTCTGTTTCACATTAAGAGGACTAGACTTCCAAAGCAGGGAATCAGAGAGGGATTATTTTTAGATAAATGTGATTATATTTAAGGTTAAATATTTATTTAACATTTGAGTGTCCTCTGCTGTTAAATACACCAACACCTATGACAGCTCTTGGCAGCAGAGCTTTTAACTCAGTGGAGCAGAGTAAAAGAGTTCTTACCGTGTCCAACGTGTAGGATTAATATAGACACACAACTTCCCTGGGCTTGAGTACACAGACAGAGCCTAGCTATGGACAGTTGCTTGGCAGGAATGCTGAGGGTGGGGGACTATATTTAAAAAGGCGCCGGGCTGCCACCAAAACACTGCTGAGTAAATCAGCACTGCCCAGTTCCCAGTGGATGTGGAGCTTCCCGAAAGTACTGCTAAGATAATCTCTGTTCTTAAGCTCTGGATAAAGATGGCTTTAGCACTAAGAGCATGTTTACTCAGTGCCAGAACATCTAATTTTTCATTCAAGCAAAATAAAAGGTACTGTTTTTGCATGCGTAGTCAAACGCTGATACAGGTTAAATAATAAGTGTTATCACAATTCAGCACAGTACTGTGTGAGAGATAAGTTGCTATTACAAGTTATCTAGGCAGTGATACGGCTGTTTGAACTATGGTCTCTGTCTGCGTCTGTCTCATTCCTTCGTTCAGATCACGCTCAGTCCATCTCACCTTAGCTGGGACCGCCAGGCTGTGACACGGCCGTATGGTGCAGATTCTGGTCTGTCTCTCCATCTTGCACTGAGGGTTCTTGTTGGTGAGACGAGAAGAAACACCCATCCCGCAGCTGCGAGAGCACGGGGACCAGTCGGTGGTCTGTACTGCACACTTGTTCTCCTTCAGGGGGCTCCACACTGAGGAATGTATGAGGGTTACGGAGGGTGGGTGAAAGGCAGGGAGAAAAATGAGACCAATTAGAGCAGAGATTCTTGATCTGGAGGTCAGGTACCTCGTCAATATCTATGAGATAAACTGCCGTGAAATTTGGTTCAGACGTTCATCCCCACTTTTGGCTCAGCTTTGGTGATTGGCTTTTTATTCTCTTTCCATTCATCCCCAACTGGTCGTGGCAGATGAGGGAGTTTTTCCTTCCCAGTGTCACAAAGTGCTTGCTCATAGGGAGTCGTGCGATTGTTGGGCTTTCTTACTAATATATTAGGGTCGTTACCTTACAATATAAAGTACCTCGAGGCAGCTGTTTTTGTGAAATGGTGATATATAAGTAATCCTGGACTGAATTAAATTGAATCTAGCACTACTATCGAATGATAGTTTATCTGCTGGTCTGGTTTATTTACCCAATTGTCTTTTGTTTATTGTTAAGAGCAAGAAAGAAGGTCAGAAAGAATATAAATAGAGATAAGTAACCGATAGCAAATCAGAGCAAAGCAGATGATAAATTAGAAATTTCCTGTGCTGAGGCCAAATTGTGATTGTGAAAAAACTCTGTTCTCATATTCTCAGAGTACAGTAAAAGTACTGCTATTATGTAACAACTTTACCTTGTGACTTAAGAAGCACTTTTCAGTTGTTGCCTCTTATTCACCCATTCATTCATTTGCACATGAATGGTAATGCAAGGTGCTGGTCTACCACTGGGGGTAAATGGTAAATGGTAAATGGCCTGTATTTGTATAGCGCTTTACTTACTCCCTAAGGACCCCAAAGCGCTTTACACTACATTCAGTCATTCACCCATTCACACACACATTCACACACTGGTGATGGCAAGCTACATTGTAGCCACAGCTGCCCTGGGGCGCACTGACAGAGGCGAGGCTGCCGGACACTGGCGCCACCGGGCCCTCTAACCACCACCAGTAGGCAAACATGGGGTTAGTATCTTGCCCAAGGTAACATGAACACTGTCTGGCCTGAAGATATTTCAGCATGAGGACAGAAAGAGCCCGGGAGACACTTTCTACCACCTTATTCACACACCCTAGAACAACTGAACTACCTATGTAGAGAATCTTTAATATTTTACAACCAATGTGAATAAGCAGTACTTAAACTTACTAAAATATGAAACACACTGCGAGAAACAGTTTGCATACCCGGCAAGTGTTTGTAGCCACGCTCACTGTGCCAGCTGCTGGGTTTGACGTCTGTAAGCTGGTTGGCTAGGACCAGGTCATTTTCAGGGTGGCGCGGCACAGGATGGTGCCGAGGTCTGTGCGGGTGTTGTTGTGGAGGATGCACCTGTGCAGAGAGATATGCAAGATTAGATGGTTGGAGTTCATCTACGACCGTGTCCGACTTTCGTGTGTTTTCCCCCACAGTGGGTGTAACCCCTGATTTTCAAGGGGTTAGGTGTTTTAAAGCACTTAATAACAGTATCTGCTCTCAGCAAGTGAACCAGATACTGTTAATCAGGAAGGTTTTGGCATCCTTGCACCAGAGGGTGTACAACAGTGGCTTGTATTAGTTTGCCAACGCAACTCCAGATTATATTAAACAAAATAAGAAAATATAATTTTTGATAACTGATTTTTTTTTTTTAAGCTTTTGGACAAATTGTTTAATTCAATACACAATTAACAAGTTCATCCACAGTGATTTTTACCTCCAGTATCATTAAACTGTTTCACAAATTCCTAAAAAACTCAATGTAACAAACCTGATGTTTAGGTGGAAGGCGCCATGCGCCCTTATTGCAGTCGACACTGAAGCAGCACTGCCCAGGTATCCTAACCAAGCGTGGGTAGGGGCAGGATGGTGAAGCTGGTGGCAGCTTGTTGCTACAGAGAGGAGCGCAGCCAACAGCGCCATCAATGCAGGTGCACTGGTGTTTACATCCAGCATGGAAGCTCTCGCCATTCTGGTAGATCCTGCCATTGTACTCACATGTGCGTCCCTCCGATTTTGCTGAAAAGACACATATTGCTCATTGCTTCTGACTTCATCAACACCAAAAGTGACACAGGACGTTAAAAAAAAAAAAATCCCACAGGACAAATGAGATCAAAAAGTGAGTGGATACAAAGAAGCAGGAAGTGTCAGACTCCCCGTCTCGTAGGCATGGAAGAACCAGCTATTCATAGTTTGTGGGGCAGCACCGGCATGGTGCAGAAGGAAAGAGTATTTTTATCCCTGAAACCCCCTGTTGCTGTCATAAAACATCTACTACTCATTAAAATGTCTCCGGCTGTGCAAGGTTCCATGTTTCTAAATCACAAACCTAAGAAAGCCTATTTTATGACCTTTGTCGCGCCCTTTTGGCTTTTCTTTTACACTCAGTATATAAACTACATTTTCTTGCATTTTAATACTGCATATGTAGCTTTTTCCCCCCTCCTCTCAGATTTCTCCCCTCCCAGCATTCATTGTTTTCCTACCTCGGCATATGCCCCAGGCCACGGTCACGTCGTTGCCATAATTACACTCCAGCCCTTTGTGGTGGTCGCAAGGCCTCGCAGGGCTGCAATCTTGGTTAAGCTGTGCAGCACACACCTTGCAGCACCCGCACCTGTCTGGCACGGAGCTCACACCTGGAGGGCAGACCAGGGGCTCTGCAGGGCACTCACACACCGCTGGGCAGCGAGCAGTCACCTGAAAGGTTCACATATTCAGACAAAGCTCAGACTATGACTTGTATATATATATGTGTGTGTGTGTGTGTGTGTGTGTGTGTAGCATTTTCCATTATTATTGTTATTATTATTAAAATAAAACAGTCAAAAATAAAAACAACAAACCTCACAGGCTTGCATCTATAACCCAATTGTAAAGAAGTCTCCTAGTACTTGGAACGGAAAATTCCCACATTTCCTCTGACTGTATGCCAGCCAGGGTGCCAAAGTCATCAGCAGGCTGTTAATCTACCAATTTCAGCATTTCTTACAATACCAAATTGCGTGGATGAGCTCTGGCACGTGTATGTTTGGATTTGTATTATCTTTTAGACACCCCAGGGTTTGTGACAGATCATTATTATTATTATTATTATTATTTGTTGGTCATTCATCCAGATATGAAGCATTGTAGTAAATCTCTACAGTAAGTCAAGTTACTGCTGGTCAGTCTTCCCTGAGTGTCTAGACAGCTCAGGGTTTTATACTCAGCCCCCTGCTGGCTCGTGATTTGAGTCATGGCTCAGTACTAGAGCCAACTTGTTCCAGTTTTTTAGGAATCAGCATGCTTCTCTGCCCTAAAAAATAAGACATGAGTAGACAAGCTGATTACCAGAAAGGCAAGCTTCATCAGAAAAAAACTATTTGTTATTATATAAGTGTGGGTGCAGTGCCACTATTAACCTCACTTGCACTCTATTTCCCCTCAAGTTTTTTTTTAAAATGTTGTTTTCTTTTACTTTAAACATGACAGAGATAAAGTACAAGAACTACAGTAAAATCTGCTGCTGGCTCACGAGGATCAATTTGTTTCCATGAAGGAGTGTTTGCTGTTCAGACCCGTAGCTCAAAGTTTAAGGGCACTTTTAATGTCACAAGTACTTTTAATCTTTAAGTAGACACACATACTTAATCTTACCTGTGTGATGACAGCTGTTGTCAGAAGAGTCAGGTAGATGAGAAATGTCATGATTATCCTTAAAAGTTAAAAAACAAACAAACAAAAAACCCTACAAGTAATTTTAAAACAACAACAAGAGAAATCGAATAAAATATTATTGATCTTCATTAATTTCACATGAAGATTCTAGTTTCTTTTTCTCATCAGCTCGACCTTCTATCCTTTTTTTTCTGAAGGGGTTGAGGAGCTAAACTCTCATTTATAGCCGATGGACTACGTAAGGCCCCGCCTCTCTCCGTACTACTAACCAATCAGCGTGCAGGTAACAGCCCAGAGCCGTTTTTTCCAAATGGGCGTGACGTTACCGAGCGGATAGTTTGCTGATTGGTGGGCGGGTTTTGAAATGAATGTAGCCATTGATAAAAATCTCAGGGGCGCTCTGTTTGTTTTATGAGTTAAAAATGAAATTGTAACAGCTCCTTTCAAGTCACACTTAGCACATTCCTGCTAACACTGAGTAAACACACTCAGCTGAGCCAGACAGCCATGCAACATTAATAAGACCTCCACCTTTGGGGAAATAAGGGAGCAGGGAGGAATTCCTTCTTTTTTTTCTAAGCCAGGGCAGAAAATTAAAGTGGAGCGCATTAAACAAACATTAACATAGTATGAGGGGCAGAGTGAAAATACTCGACTTTGTCTGTGTCCATCATGTCATCATGTTCTAAGAATAAGTGTTTCCAAAGTTTTTAAGTGTAGATTTTGATTGTTTTGCTGTGAATTGGTGGACTGCCTGTTTCTATTATTGCTAACCACATGGTGCTGACACGGGAATGATGATGATATGATTGCTTGGAAAGAATGGTGAAGTTGAGGTTAAAAGTAAGATTTTTTTTTATTTTTAAGTCTAACACATGTTGGCTGCTCTCCTCTTTTGCTGCGATCTTTTTTTCCCCTCTAACCACAGGTTTCCAGCCACGCCTGTCCTAACATAGAGACCTCTTTAGAAGAAAGTAATGTGATAGGTAGGTGTTTTGAAAATTAGGATCCTGCTATGAATGTCAAAGTATTCTGGTAAAGTTCTGGTTTATAGGTTCATTTAATTTTAGCCTTTAAAAAGGATTCAAGTTGTTAAATTTGTGTTAACATCACTACTCACTCAAAATATTTTTTACCTCCAGCTAAAGGGATGAAACCTTTATGCTTTAATTCTCAAAAAAACAAAACTCAAAAATTATTATTATGTAATTTTGTATAACCTTTACATTTTAACTTCTTTCCCCCCTAAAATTGATTTTTATGTACCAATTTATGATGCATTTCTCAGTGCATTTGTATATATAGGTGTCATGGTATTGGGTCTGTGACCCATTGTTTCTAAGCTTATGCTGTTTATTTTTGAATATTCAATGTGATTCTTAGGTTCGTGGTTATTTTTACGTCATGAATTAAGTATGTTTCGGTTAGTCTTCAGTTCTTTGTGACTTGTTAGTTTTACTCCCTCAGTGTCTTCTCCTGTGTTTAGTCAGTCTTGTCATCACGTTTGTTTTTCTCTTGTCTCCATGTTTGGTGTTTCCTTTCTGTGTCCCCAGTCAGTCATGTCCCCATGTCTGTTTCTCCCTGTGTCCCTGTGTCAAGCCTGTGTGGCTTCATTTGGACAGTCTCTTGTCTTGTGTACAGTGTGTTCAGTTGTGCTTTCCCTGTCCTGTTAGTCTGTATTAGTTCCAGCTGTGTTCCCACCTGTTGCCCATCCTCACGTTGTCCTGTGTGCATTTTAGTCCCCCCCTCTGCTTGTTGTCTAGTTGTTCCTGTTTGCTGTGTTTCCCTTGTTTATCCCAAGTTCCCTGGTTTCCTCATGGGTTGTGTTTTGTATTTTGTATCTTTTAATTTTCAAGTCTCTTATTACAGCAAATAAAGCTGCCTCCTTTAGTTTATTCCCCTGTGTCTGAGTCCTGCATCTGGGTCCTGCTTTGCCTGCCGCACAGCTGTACCCGACAATAGTCACAATCTATGAAAATGGGAACTGACAATCTCACTGCACACTACACTGCACATAATATATTTGTTTAAGAAATAACACACTTCCTTCCACAATTTTCCTGTGGAAACTGAGCACTGCTGTAGCTGCCCACCCTTCTACTTATTCCCATGGTGTGCTACTACCATGTGACATATATTAGATGTTGTTTACAATCACTTGACAAGCAATGCTCTTCAGTTTGTGAGCACAGCTGCACATCTCATGGATATTTGGTGGTTCCCAACTAATGTTTTAATCCACTTGCTACAGCATGAACAGTCAAAACAAGGAAGATATGCATGTTTCCTGTTCCTTCCCTTCATGAGTCTTTCTGGTGACTCATTTTGTGACCAAAATTTTGTGACTCATTAAGCTGATTTCAGTCCTGACAAAGCCATCTGGCAAACCGCTCTTAAATCAGTAATGGGAGTATCTAAGATCAGCTTTATAATTTTGGTTTGGTTCATTGAAACCAGCTTTGTAGTTCAGATAGATATTCTAACAACAGTTTGAATACAACAGTGATAAAAACAACAAGTACAAAATAAAAAATGAGGTTAAGATGCAGAAAATTTAAAAGTAAGGCTGAGATTGCTGAACAGAGTATTGCAATTTGCATTAATAAATAATGTTTACACTATAAATCTGAGAACCAGCTGCAAGAAGGTATAATACAGAAATATGTGTGTGGAATCTCAAGCCTAACAGGTGTGCACACCTGTCACAGAAGAGGTATTGTACAATTTCACAGAGAATGGTAGGAATGATTTCCTGAAGCGCTCTTTATGGCAGCAGGGTTGAAGGAGCTCTGCTGCCTCACTAGTGTTGAGTGGAGTAGGTTAGATGGATTGTCCATAATGGTAAGCAGTTTGTTCATTGACCTCCTGACCTTCACTGACTCAAAAACCTCCAGATTCTGGCCAGTGGTGATTGCAGCCTTGTGAATCAGTTTGTTGATCCTGATTTGCAGTATACCTTATTTTATTCATATTATTAAATTCACTCGGGAGTGCAGCTGAATTTCATTAAATACCTTTTTGTTTTAGAATGACAATAAAAATCTTGTATGTAGGGAGAACAGGCACTAAAACCAGACCTCATCTGGGTAGATGTTGTTTTGAGGGTGATCCTGGGACATTTGCCTTCACCACTGAACCCTCTGGAGATCTTGTGGGCCTATCAGCAAAACGCGGAGGAAAGAGGGCACCCACTTGACAACCCAGAAAAGTGCCACCACTCAGTTCACTAGTCCATAGAGCCCAAGCTGCAGATCTCATGGATGCACTTTAGGGAAATAAAAACCGAGTCCTATTAACAAACAAAATGAATCTTGAAAATCAATAATCATCTTGAATAGGCACGGAGTTTCCTTACTTGTGAATTTAAACTGTTAACACACTGTAGAGAGCTGGAGTGTTAAAAAGAAGGATGCTGGTGGACACTGGACAGAACTGGACTAGTGTTTCCATTGAGTACACCAGTTAAAATTTCCTGACTGGAGTCATGGCACCTGCTTTATAAAAGGAAACCACGTCCGGAAACTGTCAGTCATAGCTCTAATGGTATGACGAGAGAGACAAAGTCATGGCCCATCTATTTTAATCCTCTGGTGGTCATGGTACAGGGAGAGGTCTGAAAGTCCTGTGACTGCTTCTTTTCTCAGCGTCTCCACTGATGCCTAATAAGAGAGAATCAGAAGCCTGAACACTTCACTTTGACAAGGATAGAAAGCTAACGCTGAAGGAGATCAGACTGTTTTTAAATGGGAAAACACTTTATGCAAGCAACTGTCTGTGAGAAGTTTTATTAGGATTTGTAGTACTTCTGTATTTTTATTTGATTTCTGTTTATTTATGTATTTGTGTCTTGGTGACCCTGAAAAAAAGGCGGTTCATCTGAAGGATTTTAGCCCTCTAAATTCTTTACTTCAGAGAATTATAACATTCATTTAACTCAGAACACTGTAATGTGGGAGATATAAATAACCTTTCTCCAAACTGAGATTAAAATAGAATTTAAGTGACTACTGGGAAGAATTTCCTCCTAATTTAATGAGGAAGTGGACTACAGTTTCACCATAATGACATTCTTTAAATACAGTTATGTAACATAAGCCCAGGGGGCTCTCAAGCGAAAGATTGAGCAACTAGAAACGGGCACCAGATAAATTTGAGGTGCTGTATGAAGATTACCAGAAGATGAAAGAATGGGAAAAAATTTGTGGCACACAATTTTGCTTTCTTAGTTTGGAACATTTTCAAAATCTGATGTTTCACATGGGCCTCAATATTGTTTCCATTTGGTTGGACTGTTGATATAGATTAAAGGCCTGCCCAAAGTTTGATAAAAATTAAATAAAAGGTTCTGAGAAGGCAATGAAAACCAACTACTGTAGTTAAAATAAAGTACATTTTCCTTTGCATGACGTATGAAACAATTAAGTAAAGCAGATCTACCCAAAAATGGACTGTACTATGTTACCGTCCCCCCACAGAGCAAAAGTATGAATAACACAATATTAGAGAAAAAATATACTTAAGTGAAAAATTAAAGAACTCACAATGAAGAATTGGTACTTTCACAAACAGAATATTGCATTTTTTATTATTAGATTGCTACGGAAATGTTAACTTTGTGGTGGCCACCTGGTGTGTGGATGTCTGTGTCTACAGTTTGTTTGCTTTCGCTAGCATTTTATTTCAGCAACTTACTTAGTATGTATGCCAAGACCTTTCCATAAAAATGGACAAAAAAGGTGCAAAAGTGTTGAGCCATTCCTCAATTCTTTATATTTCCCTTCCAAGGAGCAGAAGTGGTTTTGAGCTATAGTTCTCCAGGATTGATGAAGGTATTTCAAATTTTTTTAGTCCATCCCTTGTACCTGAATGCTTAATACTGATTTGTGAATCACTCCAGCATAAAAAGTGCACCTAACTCATAAAATAGTATTGTTTCACAAAGAGCCTGATTCCTAAAGAGCTATTATTTGCAAACTTGGCATTTCTTGGGATAGATTGTCCTTAAAAGATTTGAGAAAACTGGACAAGTGGGGTACAAAATAAGACCTAAAAGCAGGCCTAAAAACTCAATTTGAAACTTTTGTTTGAAATTATTGTCAGTATATATGGAAGAGGTCAGGAAGGTACAACAGTAAGTGTCTACAATCATCATCCAAACACGGTGGAGACTCTGTCATGGCTTGTGGCTGCGTTCCAGTCAGTGGTGTTGGGGATCTTGTCAAAATTGATGGAATTATGTACCCAGAAAAGTACCATCAGATTTTTATCCATTATGCAATACCTTCTGGAAAACACTGGATTGGCATCAGCTTCATTTCTCAACATGATGATCCCAACACTAATGATCCCAAACACACTGATCCCAGATATGCAGTAAAACCTGGATAGAAAAACACTAGTGGAACACTATTAGTCATAAACTGACCTCCACAAAGCCCAAAACAACATAATTGAAGCAGAGAAGGGAACAAAAGACAGCCAACATCCAAAGAAGAGCTTTGAATGTCATTCAAGAAGCCTGGAGAACCATTCCTGAAGACTACTGAAAGAAATTACAGGAAAGATTGCCAACAGAGTTCAGGCTGTGTTGACTAATAAAGGCGGTCATAACAAATATTGACTTTCAAATGCTCGTTAAAATTGTAAAAACACTGCACCTGTCCCATTTTCATAGCAAAATATAAAAAACGAGGGGTTCCTCAAGACTTTGGGACAGTACTGAGAGTTCAAAAATATTATGTTGTTGTTGTTATTATTAAATTTTTAAAAATATCTTAAGTGGTGGAAAATAGAAATTCTCAAGCAAAGTATAATCCAAAATGTTACGTGACCACTCTGTGACTTCATACTAACTTTATGTATTGGATGCCCCTGAAGGAAAAACAATAATGAAATGTATAGAACATGCAGTATATTACACTCACTAAAAAAACAAAGTGATGTCAGCTCCTGAATGACCCTATACTGTTATATATACTGTTATATATTTTTTTCTCTCATGTGGCTGAGCGGCACCTTTTTAATGGCAGCACAATACATAAAATATATAATATGAGTGACAGCTTTATGTGAAAAAGCTGATGTGGGAAAATAAGGAAACATCCAAAGGAAAGAACAGCGAATGAAACTATGCACGGGGGTGGCAGGAGAAGTGTGTGTTCGTGTGTGGGGAAAGTGCGGTGAAGTGAAGGGTTGTGGTGACAGGTGTTTCGAAGTAAGAGAATTTGTTTTTTCAAGAGGAGGAGTGAGCAAGTTCCCCGCTGACTAGTCTGGTCTGCCATGACGGGTTTCATGGCAGTCTGGTGGTATGGTATTTCGCACACAAACAGACAGCTGGGATTACTGCCCATACCACCTTTAAGGTCACATGAACCAAATTACACGATACAGAGGTCACAGACTTTTATAAACACATATAAGGAAGTGCATGATAGAAAAGGTAATTTAAAGGTAATTATACAAATGGGAGAATGAAACTGAGGCTTAAAGAAGTGAAAAAAAATCATGCCCTGAGAGAAAACACGGGAAGAGAAAGTGCAAGTGGAGATGAAAGGGTACTGCTGCGCTGAAAACAGTGGGAGAATAAATGTTCTTTAAAAAAACAAAAAAAACAAAAACTCTTGCACTAATTATCTTCGACAGACACAGAGACTGTGCGTGAGAACTCCGGTGATACAGTGTGCATACACCACACTCCTATATGATATTATAATGTGCAATGGAATATGTGCTAAATCTGACACTGACAGATGGTTCTGGTGTTAATGAAGTGTGAAGTTTGAAACATTGTAAAGTTACATTATAAAGCAGGACTCGGCTTTTTGAGGAGAAGAGACAGAGTCTGAGAACTGCTTGAATACTTGAAGCAACTTCTCCCTCTTGTGGAAGTTTAAAAAAAATAAACACAAAACATTAAAATCAATAATTAAAAAAAAATATTTCAATGCTGTTTAAAAAAAAAGCTGACTTAGACCTTAGTCCTTTAATACTTCCTTAACTGAGACAAACACAGGGCTGCTTTTTAATGGCATGAATGTCTATGAGGCTTTTGGAGTTAATGCACAGCAGAGACCATCTTTCCCAATGCTCCACAAGATGGAGCCAAACGCTACAATATGAACGAAAGTATCTTTCACCAGTTAAGATTCGATTGCGTTCCATTAAATAGGCAGACACACAAAAGAGCACCATGACTCCTCAAGCTGATAGCTCAACACTACTCAGCTTGCTGTTTTTCAAAGTCCAAAAGGAGGGTTTTGACCAGTCGTGGGCAGGAATGTGCAAACTATGTAGGCAGTCATGGGTTACAGATCACGTCCATATCAAACGATTTTTATTAGAAAATTTTCCTGCTGCACGACTAATGAATGTTTTGTTACTTTCATCTCCTTTCTCCTTTGCCTGCTCACCCTCCCTGATCTTTAATTAAACTCTTATCAACAGACTGTGAGTAGGTGGTGGAGCTGATGAGGGATCTTCTTTCCCTCACTCTCGCTCCTTATCTTCTCTGTTTATATCACTCTTTCCCCCTCCCCATTCTTAGTTTTTCAATTCATTTCCTTTCACTAAACCTCACCGACTCCCTTTCCCTTATGCCTCCCTCTCCTATCTTTCTCCAGAGTGTGACAGCAGAGCACAGCGGCTTTGAACCCGGTTTTATTCAGAGCACGCTCTTGTCTCCCATCACCCATGGTCTCCTGATTAGTCTGCCCCCTCCTTCTTAGCAGTCACTAGGGTTCACAGCAGCCAACTGACAGGCAAGGAAAAAGCTTTCCCCAGGTATAGTAGCAGCACTGCCTGAAGACTTGTAAGCCTAAATATCCCAGTCATCTGGGAGGTGGGGATTACCCTTTGGCCGGCTGCTAGATCCTTCATTTCCCATATGGGAGTGTTGGGTTTGAAACGCACAAATATGGGAGCTTGTTCTTCATAAGCTGCTGTAAGGGTGGACACATAGGCTTTAGCGCTTGATATTTAATACCCACTTACATAAAATTTAGAAAATTACATTGGAAGACAGATCACTTGGTGCTGGTTTGAGAAAAAATGTTGGAAAATGCTGCTCAGGCTGGTTTGGTATAGTACACTGTAACCAATAGATGTTGTGTAAAGATTTTTAGTGGATTTAAACCACATTCTTTTTATCTGTGGTTCAGTCACACTCATTACAGCAGAGATAGAGAATGTAAACGTAAGCTGGCAGGAATGAGTCATCATCTCAAGAAATACTGGTAAGAGCATTTCATTTCAGCACCATATGCCACTGTCTGGTTATTAACATAGTTCTCAATAATTTGTTTCAGGATTTTTATGTTTAATTTAACACTATAAGGCTCCTCCTTCACTGAGCCACTTCATTACTCTGACCACTGGTGGCCATGGCTCAGGTGGTGAGCAGGTTGCCCATTAACTGTAAACTTGCTGGTGTCCTTGAGCAAGACACTAATCTCAGTGTTTCTCCAAAAAGCAGATGAACATCTGGATGAGAAATCTGCCATCACTGATGGGTGTGTGCGCTTGTGAAATTTTACTAGGTGCACTGTAGTATTAAGGTTTTTGCAGACATTTGACAGCTAACCTTAACCTTAATTAATCCACCATTTTGGCTGTGTGAAGTCACGGTGACAATGTAAGGTCATTCGGATAAGCCCCAGTCATACAGACCTAGAGACCGGTCTCTGTCCATCTGGCAACAACCGATTGTGAGGGAGAACTTGTCGATGCCAAAGTCAGTTGGCAATAACCTCCTTGTGATTGCTTTGGTTGCTACGAGATTGATGGGGCTTCCTATAGTTTTCATTCAGACTTGTCTGCAATTGCCAACAACGGCCCAAGCAGTAGTGAAACAGAGACCAATTGCCTTTAGAACATGTTGGAGGACTGTAGCTAGTGTTTGCAGACAATCTGTCTGACTGACAAAGTAATCTTAAGGAGGTTTTTGTTACAGCACCATATTTGCCAATAATTTTACCTGGTGACAGTCAAACTTCCAAGAACCACTCACAAACCAGTCAGGAAATACGTATTTTTCGCTTACAAGAAGCGGTTGAAAAACATCCAGTATAGCAGACATCTCTCAAACAGACATCTCTCAAGATATGTGTGCATGACATCAGGCGAAACCTGCATATATGTTTTAACATTTTCCTTTAGATCAGCTTTGGTAATTCATGGCTTTTTATTCTCTTTCACCTCACCCTCAAACAGTCATGCTAGATGGCTTCCCATACCTGAACCTGGTTCTGCTGAAGGTTTCTTCCTGTAAATACTGAGTTTTTCTTTCCCACCGTCCCCAAGTGATTGCTCATAGGGGGTCATTCTACAATATGAGCATAACATTGTGATGTTAGGAAGACACCGAAAGCTGCTGTCCTTAAATTCATTTTCCCAGATTCAGTTTTGCAGCAGGCTCTTTCTCTGTTAACAAATTCTTTTGTCTATTTCATAGTGTAAACAATCATTTACACTTTCGGTAAACTATCAAAATAATTTTGCATAATTTCAAGATTCCAAGATGGTGTAAAACTGCATGCATGTTGTGACGGTAAAGTTCAATTCTTGTCTTTTACTCCAGAACCCCCTCCTCCTACTCCATCTGTCCCCAGCAATGCATCCCATTCTGAACCGCTGCTTACCATCTACTCTCCTTCCCACCCATTCCCCACAAGCACACATCCTTTTCTCCCCATCTGCACTGAAATGCACCTCAAGCTGACAACAAATGCAACCTTTCTTCAGCAGAGACAGACAGACTAACACAGATATGTCAGTCTGCAGCATTTGCAGATAACCAACATCTCTCTCTCTCTGTCCTCTCACTCCACCCTGCATTTCCCACTCTCTCTTTCTCCGCTTGTTCCGACCCCACTGGAATGCGCTTCTTATGAAGATAAATGACTCCTCTCAGCTTCCTTACCCTCCTCCCATCTGCTTCCTATGCAGCTACGGTGGGGAATTCCCGTGGAATTTTCTCATTCCTCTGAGTGTCATGCCTGACAGGTTCATGGCATCGTTTTTTTTTTGGTCTCAGGGAAGACAACAAAGGACCATACAAGCTTTGCTGGAGAAGCTAGGGACATTAGATTGCAGTGATATCATTTGAGAAGTTAAACTATAGTTGATCACATTTATATTATATAGGAAATGAAGTCAAACTCTATAACTGTGATATGATTCAGATGGCAGATAGAGAACCAATCCGGTTTAAAACAGATTCAGTGTGTGACTCTTTCATATTACAAAAAGGCAGTTTAAAGAATAGCACTATTTTTGGAAATGCACCTAGAGTAGTCATTAGGATCAGAAAATAATGGGAACATTGAACCCACTCTCGTGACTATATTAAGCTAGCACAATGAATAGCTTTGGCAAAAACAGAGAAACAGCTCACACAGATCAGCTGTAAAAGAAACAACAACCTTGCAACGTGTTTTTTTAGCCAAGACATGATTAGACCCTGACTGTTTTTACAGTTTTTGTTTTGTCGGAACAAATACTCTATAACATATTAAATAATCATCTTCATCCTGAGACAGTTTGATAACCGCTGGTGCTGTAAACCACAGAAGCGCTCCTGATCTTTTGATGTAATTGAGAAAGCAAATAACATTAATGAACTCTTCACAAATTCAATGTTTAATTGCACAGAACGTATATGCTAAACAAATCCTGCAGTATAAATATGATAGCATCCACATCCAAATCCTTTCATTAGATGAAATACAAACACTACTGGGTCAGATGGAAGAATGTATGTAGTAGTAGTAGACTTTCCATCTTATGGGCCAATGAGAACATTTTGAGACAATGAGTCGAGATTTACCACAGACCAAAACCAAAAAAGGGCATAAAAGGAATGTAAAAAGAGGAATGTAAAAATGCATGGTATATACAGTAGCGTGACAAACACTTCGTTAAGGGAAAAAGCCAGGACTCTGGGAAAAAGACAGTGGAAACAGACGTTAGTTTGGACAAAGTGCTCACAGCATTGATCAGTCATTAGACAAACTGTAGTGGCCAAAATCCTTTGCTGCAATGTCTACATTCATCACATGATTCAAAAGCATTTTAACCACACGCAGTAAAGGAAAAAGAATAACTTAATTGTTCTATGGTTCACAGATCCAGAGAGCCAGAAATGTGTGTGTGTGTGTGTGGTTTCAATAATCAGAATGTGATCCAGTCTCCCATTTAATTAAACATTTATCCAACTAAATATTTTGAACGTAAGCAAAATAAGCAACTTTGATTTGAATGAACAATTCATCACCTAATCTTTTATCTAGTTCTCCTCTCCACTTATGGACTATTTTAACGTGACACCAGAGACTAGAGACAGGGTTTCATCTCTTCCTTATACACAGTGCAGTGTGATCACATGATGGAAATTTAAATGTGAATGACACCTGAGCATGTCCCACAATCTAAAAAAGGTAAAAGGCAGTGTATCGTCTACCACCTTATCCCATGTATCTTATTTTCTTTGGTCAACAGTGGCATTGTCGGTGGTTGTTGTTAACCTGGGTCCTGAACTTTCTGGTATGGGCATCAGGCATCTTGATTTTCATTTGTCAACATTTCTTCTGTTAAAAAACCCCAAACAAACAATAAAACCGCCTGCATGCACTGAGCTCTTCAAAATGAAGGTCTTGGTTGGAGAAACTTAGTCTAAAATCATTGCTGTGTTTGGAAACTGAGTAGAGTGAAACCGAGACTAAAATCAGGGGATGAGACAAAAATGATGCCAAAACGATGTTACTTCCATTCCCTTCTTTTCATGCTTGGAGCAGGAAGCCATGAATAAATCAAAGATTGAGCAAACCCCGTACAAGTCATGAGTGCTTCAGTGCGTGTGAGGGGAAATTTATAAGGCAGAGCGGGAATGTTTAATTTAAAATGAAGACAAAGAATAGGCCACAAAAAAACAGTGTATTCCACTCACCCTGGCACCTTGAGCTACTTCGAGAAGCAGCAACCCTGAAGACAAAACATTTATCAAGGACATAGTGCAGCCTTCTTTTTTAGCACACTAAAAAGGTCATAACTTCAGAACATTCTGGTTTTTAATTTTTAAAATTTTTTTTTAGAATGAGTCAATATCGCAGCGATGTGTTGCGTTAGAGTCAAAGTGTAAAATTGTGTTGTCAGTGGTGAAAGAAACACTTTTCAGTATCATACAAACAGCACACGTAAGAATGGACGCATGAGTGCGATTACCAGTAGCGTGACCAAAAATAGACCTCGTCTTTGCCTCTGTGTTCTTGTTTATCAATAATAAGTAAACACAAGTAAAAACAAGCAGATTCTGAATTCCCAGTTTTGCACAAATTTATTGCCTTAATTATATATATATTTTTATTTATTTTACAATATCTGTTCTATGTTTTTTTTTTAAAAAAGATTCCTAGTTAGCATCATTGTATTCTTATTTGAGTCTACCTTGCTGATGTTCACTGATTCAGCTCTAGCAGCAACACCTATTTAAGAGACTAAAATACGGTTACACTTTTCTTGGATTCATTTTGAAGTGTTTCCTGTTAATTTTTTTTTACTTAAGCTTAGTGAACTTGCTCAGTCAGTGAAACTGTAAAGTTTGGATTCTGATGTGTTTCTAACAGACTGTAATCTCATTTTTATAAACTGTTTATCATTTGTGATTGCTCTGATTGTATAGGTATAAATTCCTTGCAAAGACATGATATGAGAGTTTCTAGATGATGATGAGCTTCTGACATCTATTTGGCACATATGAGCAAATGATATCACTACTACTCAAGAATATCGATTCTATTTGTATTTATTTTAATTGTAAGTGACCACGTATTATATTAAACCCAGGTTTTACCATTTGGTGTACCAAAGTAGGCCCAAGGTTTTTCCATCTCCAGTTTTGAGTTTCACGGACAAACAGAAA
>VUQG01019141.1:0-42281 GCA_015106755.1 Etia nguti | reverse complement strand
ATGACATTCTTTTTTTTTTTTTTTTTTTATTACAAGGAGTAAGCTGTACGTAAAGACAACTCTGTTTTGATTTCTAATACAAAAGGTCTTGTGCCTTGCTGTGCTGCAGACCGTTGGCTGGAATGTGCTGATGCTGGCCTGTTCTCAACTGGAAACAGCAAACATGAAAAATTAAAACGGGTCATGTCTTTATTTAGAGTGGGAAATGCTGTGTGGACAGGGTGCAGTTGATGTGCGCAGCTGTGCGTTAAGTGTCTGACTCCCCTGTGACTGCACACAATTTACCCCACAGTGCTCGCCTCTTAACACCAGGTGGCAGCAGATAACCACATCAGACTCTTCTTCCCCAGACAACATTTTCCTGTCTCAGTCTGCATCACAGGAGACCTTCCAGGCAGTTAAGGAGTGCAATTCTGTTTTTTCTTTTTCTTTTCAGCGAGAAAATATCAGCTTTAGTTTGACTGCAATCTTTATTTTGATCATAACTGTGTTATTTGACACATTTTATGCTCCAGTTCTGAATTATTAGTGACCAAAGACTCATGGCCAACTGTAACTATAAGAGCAAATGTGAGAACTATGCAGCTGTTGCAGGTTAGCCACAGTGTCTATATTCACATCTCATTGTCACGAGTAGGAAAAAAGAATTTCATGTTCATTTCGTTTTTTGGCACAATACAGAGAAAATTGTGCATTTTGGACACAAAGGATCATTTATTTTATATTAGAACAGTTTTATACTTGTTTTTATTAAATATTTTCAGTGGTTTGGTTCTTTGGCTCTTTACTGTAGTCATGTACTGTCCTAACTGACACCATTGATTTTGTTAATAAAAGATATGAGCAGATTAAACCACTTAGAAAGTTTTATGTCATATTTATTTGTTCATGATTGTTTCACATCACGTTTTTTTTTTTTCCCCATTTGTTTTTGGATGTTTTAGCATTTCTTAACAACTGAGCTTAGATAGTTAAATCCTTTTAGCATAGAGAGACGTGTGACCAAACACCACGTGATGGGAAGCAGTCTCCAAAGCTTCTCAGGATTGGTAGGTCTGCTGCAGCTGTTAGCCTTTTCTTGGACAGTTGCTCAGCATATTCTATGACCTAGTTGTGTTTAAGGTTTTCTGTCATGTTTTCTTACAGAGGAGCTACTTCTTATTGCAGTACAGCTCGGCTGTGTTCTTTATTTTGCTTGTTGAGGCTAGTGTGTGTGTGTGTCTATGTAACATTAGGCTGGTTTTTGCTGTCTTCATCGTCCCTCGTGACTGAGTTACACTGGTTAACAATTCTAGCTGCAAGCAAGGAGGAAGCATGCCAAGCTCCGTGTTTGTGTGTAGTCTTTGTGAATGAATCAAAAGACTGGATATATATTAGAAGGTTATGATGCTGATCAGTCCATTTATTTTAATATATAAAAAGAAACAAAGAAAAAACAACTGAGGCTTCTGACAAAGTAACAGATAATTAAATAGGATTCAATTACGAGTCCAGTGACTTAATAGCAATTATAGAAAGTCACTGAGGTCATAATTCATATCCATCTCCTTCCAGATGGCATTTATTAAAGCCATTGCACCCTAAGCTCGGTTTTTTCCTTTGTTTGTTTTTTTACTCAGCACAATATTGGAAATGAATACTCCTCCTATATCCCATGACCTCTTGTGCCAGAAGAGTAAATTTAAATAACATAACGTAGGTGTTTACTCAGTGATGACAGCTGGCCAACATCCAACATGAATGCCTCTGAGAAGCTGTGTTTTGGTCTGGATAAACACAGTCAATGACGGCTCTCTGCTTTTACTGGAGGGCAACTGACAGCTGATATGTGTGAAGCGGCTTTGGTAAGAAGTACAGGACACATGTTAGGCCTTCTTTTATTATCATTTCAAGAGTTCAAAACTAAATAAGAAATAGATATTGTACTTCAGGGAGAAGTTGGCAACAGCAAAGATCTTTTAGTAGAAATATAAATTCTGGAGGGCAGAGGAGCTTTTTGAAACTTTATTTTGGTGCAAGTTTATTTATCAGTGTTGACATTTATGATTCTGTATTTACAGTTTTATGTCAAGGTGGCTGTTGAAATTGGGAATAATTTAGATAATACTTGAATATATTGCGCCTCAAGGTGTAGCAATATGGCTGCTTGTGGTAAACACTTTCTTTAGAAATCTCTAAAAGGGAATAGTTGCTTCACTAGTTCAACATTATACTGTATGAACCTACCGAGTGACTCATTGTCAGACAATAAACTCCTGATTGGGGCTCCTCGATTACAGCAGTAATTCCAATCTCAATTATTTAACATGATTATTCGTCAAGTTAACAAACATTTATTAATCTTCCTCTTTTTTTCATTAAAAAAGGGGGAACCCTACACTAGGCTGTGCTTTGACCATTAATGACCCGAGGTGCCAACCAGCCTCTAGGCCTGTGTGACCGGGGCCTAATGACAGGTTAAGGATCAGGTGTAGCCGTACATTGTGAGGAAAAGATTTGCTTTACATAAGTGAGATAATAATGTGGTGCTGTGCAGCTTTGATCTGTTGACCTGTGCTGATATTCCAATATTCACTGCTCAGCTGGCTGCTCAGCAGCTAACCAACATCGAGCACAGTTAAATGGTGACGCACATTTTCAACAGCATAAGTGTTTGTGAACATGATATTAAAATATCAAACATGAAGGAATATGAGACTAATTATGAACGGTCTTTAATGGGCAAGGACAGGAGCTCCTGGCAGGTATGAGATGCAGTGATTATCTCCCTCAAAGATAAACAGGAATATTTAAAAAAGTAAAACACGGACTTCAGTTGTTGTGATAAAAGATGATGGGCCTTAGCGATCAGACACACTTTTTGTCTGTTGTGCAAACACAATTTCACGCACTTCCTCTTTTTCTCTCTTTAACAAGTGGTTATTGTACCATACTGTTTCCCCTCTTTCTCTGATTCCCCTCTCTCTGGTTTTTCCCCTCAAACAATGGATCATAACTCAGACAGGAACCAGCTGCTTCAGCAATTACATTAATATCTGTCCCAGAGTTTATTGGCTCACCAGCCACTCTAATCAAGTCAAAGGGAACTAGGCTATCCCTCTTCGCAACGGAAAGCTCACCCTCAATCTGCTTTGTTTGAGAATGGATGTCATTCCTCTGCCGTTAGTACTGTAGCGTGCAGTGTTCCTCTTAACCATTAAGTCCAGGCAACGTGAGCACGAGTTATGGTATCAGCTCAGAGCAGTGCCGGAGAAGAGCGGCCTAGCTCACATCCTGCCAGTGTGCCTCTGAGCAAGTCAGGCGAGGCGCACGCCCCAATGACCGCACCATTACATCAGCTACTTTCACTCCGCATATTCTGGCTACTGCTTTGTGTGAGAAAGAAGGAGCCATTATGTGGTATAGTATAGTCGGAGTTTGTTTGGAGAGCTGGCGAGGGGAAGCAGAATTCTGACAGAGCAGTTATGGCGTTAGTCCAAACAGAGCTGCACTGTTCAATGGCAAGAACAAGTCGTTATTGTGTCACACTCTGAGAAATACTGTAGGCTGCAGTGTGACATTGTCCCCAAGAATGGGTCATTCAACTCCGCTTCCTTCCTGAAACCTCAGCCAGCTTATCATTCTCGCTTTTTTTTTTAGCAGCAGCACTGATCACATGCATTACAATTTGTTGGATTGGCTTTGAACAAAAGCATCTGGAAGTTTCTGTTAAAAGAAAAGCTGCACAATGTTTAAAAAAAATGATATTTGTGTTGATACTTGGTGTTTTTCCACTAACAAATTTAACTACATGTTGACCACATCTGTGATTAGTCCATCTGGTAGTAATATACCATGTAAACACATTATCTTGATTAGTGCAAGGATAATGCTTCCATGAAAGAGTTCAAAAGGCTGTAATTGTATTTCGCGTGCTAATATTGTTAATGCAACAGGTAGTATTCTCCTATGAGGATATCTGTAGTTTTTTTTTTTTTTGCTCTGACAATCACTCTATAGATACAGTTTCTTTTATTCATATTGTTTCTAGGGCAGTAACTGTTGTTCAGTATTTATTAACTCCAAGTCCAACAGGATCCGCTCCGTTTGCAGAGTAATTCACAAAAACCAGCGCACAAGCAGAAGGATAAACAACAGCGACGGCCACTTGCGTAGGCTACAGTGTAGGCGCTGCACAGATTCAATGCAGGGTTATAAATCAAGCTTAGAAGTGAGAAGGGAAACGGATCAGTCTTACCTCTGTGAATGAAGTTAATCCTTTAAGATGATTAGTTCAGTTTTGTATAAACAGTTTGCTAGGGTTGGGCTACTGCACAAATATATTTGCTATCAGCAGCTGGCCTTCCACAGAACCATGTCTCTGTTTTTGTGGAAGGCCTTTATGGACGTTTCTTCATTTAGAGGCTGCAAGGCATCCTTCATGCGACTGTGCTAGTAATTAGCTTGTGGGCTTTGAATCTAGCATAATTTACAAGTATGTTTATTCTTTGACCAAGTGTATGAGGCATTGGGGTTTGCAAACACACCTTAATGAATAAATGTACAACCGTTGGTTCTTGGACTGATGACTGCCAGTAGGAAAATTATGACAGATTACCCAACCCTGCTTGAGTCCAAAGTGTATTATGTTAGTAGACGTCTGGCTCAAACTTACTTGAGTACTGTATGTGAATGTTGCATATGTTATCTGGACAAGGAACAAATATTCCATGCTTTGTAAGCTAGTTTTCTCAGCAACACAACCCAACATCACCACACAGTAGCTGGTTGAAAAATGTTAACACTTCTCCCAATAAAAAGGGCATCCACACAGGTGAGACGGGCAACACGTGGCAACCAACAAAGCAGGAAATATTGATAAAATCCAGCAACTTGCCGCGATGACGGTCCAAATTAGTAGGCGTGCACCACACTGACTTTTTCTAGGTCCAATCTGATACTGAGATCTTGGCTTCACAGTTCTGTCCATGCAGAGTACTGCTCTGATAGCAGTGTTAAATTAATATGCTGTATATATTTCTAAGTGCGGGGAAGCGTGGTAATAGGTATGTCACCATAAGTATACTAAAAGTTTCCAGACAAGTGTTAGATTGCACACAACAACAGTGAAAGTATCACTGAGAGAAGTCAAGAGAGAAAGCAAATCAGTCTTGTTCACATTTCATAAATTCTTTACGTGTGGATGAGGCGTAAATGCTTCCCAGCATCCCTAAGGCCTGACATGTAGATCTTCTTTTCATGCAGAAATGTGAAACATTAGTAACTTTCAAGCCTTTAACATAAGAATATCATCTCTGAGTATTCCCCCCAAAATAATACCATAGGTAGATAATTATGAAGCCCTGCTGTGCTGCTTTGATGTTAATAGCATGAAATATCGTTTAGTCAGGCTAAACCTGCAGTGTCAATAAATAAACTTAACTCCTTGCCTATGGGCATAAAACGCTTCATGGTTATACAAGGCACCTTGTAAAACTGAGTGCCCTGATGGCTGTTGGTGATATAAATTTTCCTTCCATTAAGTGTCTCCTGAGATAAGTCTGCCAAACAGTATCTCATCGTTCCAGAGAAGGAAAATGGTGTCATTGGCTGCTGCGTTATCCATGGCATCTGCCCAATTTCTAGTGCATTTCTCACATCTTTTGAAAGAGAAGGCTTGTGCTTCAGCCTTAAGATGAGCACTGAGAGTCTGCATTTAGTGAAGCTTCCCTGAACATGGCCTGTATATGCCTCCTTGGTCTCTCCTTTAACTGCACCATGGGGCTCATGACTGGGTCATGATCATGGCAATGCTTAATCTACTCTAAAATGCACTAAGTGCTACTGAAGAGCAAACACTTGCCTCCCACAAAGGGGAAAGATGGCGCTCTGGGACAGGCAGTTTAGTGTCGAGCAGAGCATGAAATATTCACTAAGAAAAGATGTGAAGGATGGAAGAAGTAACTGCCGCAGTGTGTGGAGTTCATGTGTGCCAGGTCTAGATCCCTTGAGGCGAGGAGACTCGTGAGCAGAAGGCACAGACAGAAGTACAAATGTAGTGGGAGTCTGCAGTGATTCGCAGGTAATTTGAATGGTCGTTTGAACGACTGTCGCTCTCTGGACCTAAAAATAACTACAAAATGTCTTTAAAGGAGTTTTAATCTTTTATAGCTACATGACAACGCCATACTATTATTGAATATTCACCAGGAATTTCTGTCAGGTTATCCTTTGCTGTTTATATCAACAAGCTTGGGTATATTGATTAAGTGTGTCGGGTGGTCAATACGGGTCAATAAACAGAAGTTGATAAGTTCATTGAGCTTTTAAATTACCACCCAGAAGCATCTCATTTTACAATGTTTAATTAAAGAAGTTAAGGGCTAATTCTGGTTTATTTTAACCTGACTTATAAGGAGAAGGGCTTTATGGCACCCTCACCAGCTCTGAACCACTTTAAACACACTATGTTTTTTACTGTACAACAATCAAAGAACCAGTTTGAACAACTAAGGATCGAAACACCAAGGCCTCCACATTTAACTGCTGCCCAATCCAAGGCCAGTTTGACTTGGGAGACCCTGCAGGGGGCATATTGCCCCAGACAACAGAGCTCCTGTGATTCACTGTGCCGTGAGCCAATGTTTCCCAAAAACGAGTTTTGGAATGAATTTGTGATCAGAGCTGAGGAAATCAACTATATCACTGTCGTATACGTGAGTGAGGCAAAGAGGGAGCCAGAGAGATGTCTCTCAGCTGATTTACAAACACCTCGGTGTTCCCCCAGAAGTGTTGGAGTGGGTGGCTGGGAATCTCCTGTTAGACTGCGGATGGATGGATGGATGGGTGGATTCATTATATTAAATAGGTTTAGCATAAAGTATTTCTGCAGTCATCGCTAAAGTGCATGTTTGTCATTCATTTGACTATTACATAGCATGCGTCTTCCTGCAACACACTGAACTTTAAGTGGTGCCTTTCTCTTATTTTTGTATATATTTCTCTTGTTTACTAATTATTCCTGCTGTCTACTATTTATATTTTATTCCGGCACAGTTGGTGTGGAGCACCCACAATTTCATTGTAGATGTACAATGATAATAAAGAGCTATTCTATTCTATTTAGTAGCGAGGAAATTTTACAATTGGTCTTGTGGCACAGGTGACATCCTATCACTGTACCATGCTGGAATTTATTAAGCTCCTGAGAGCAGTCTGCATGCCTAGTTGCTTGATTTTATACACCTCTGACCATGGAAGTGATTGGAACACCTAAATTCAATAATTTTGATGGATGGAGTGAATGCTTTTGGCAATTTAGTGTATTTCATTTAGGCTAGGAAGGCTAGCAGTTAGAGTGTAATCCACACAGTCAGAGATGCGAGTTACCCCTTGGGACCAATCAAATGACTGAAGAGAGGAGAAGATTTTAGTAGAACAAGATTTTTTATTTTATTTTATTTTTTGGTTTAATTAGCGCTATGGAAAAATATCCTCATGATAGTTTGTCCTCTGTTTGCTGTGTGGAACCATAAATGATAAAACCACATGTCAGCGTGCGACTCTTAATACCCCCTTAGCTACAGAAAATAGAATAAACAACCATGAGCTATAAAACAATTTCTGCATTGATCGGTGATAATATCTAGCGGTCGATATGGGAGTAACCGTGAGTTGGATTGAAATCTTTATTTTTGCCAGTTTTACAACAGGTCTCTTTTAAATGCTTTTCCAGCCAATAGCTCCAACCCCAAATGTTTATTGTATTGTTTAAAGTCCTAAAGAAAAAGATGATATGAGAAGCTGAAGCCACCACTTTACCATGTGTGCTTGATAAATGATGCAAAAAATCATTAGAATAATTTTGAGTCAGTCAAATAATCAATTAAACGACTGCTCATTTCAGAGCCACACGCAATATCGGGTCAATAAAAGGACCAGAGTGCATGCACTCTTTCAATAGCAGCATGTTTTATTTTAGAAATGCATCATGGGATAAGGAAGGTTTTTGTGACCCATTACTTTGACATTATTTATTATTCAAATATTAGTGGTTAGTGTCAACCGACAAAAGCTATGCAGTGAATCAGGGACATTTTTGGTAATTTTGTTTCCAGTATTTAAAGGAGGCACAAATTTCAGCTGCCAAGTGTGATAATCTTCTGCCTTTGTATGTCAAATACCTTAAAATGTAAAAGTAACATATTAATCATTATCCAAAATTAAGACAGTAGATCATTTTTAGCTTTATTATCACTTAACTTTGTTTTTGTATTGATTAATTTTTTTCAGACTGAGCCATTTAAATAAACTTTATTGAAATTACCACATGGAGGCTGTTTGATTGATGAAGCTGTAAAATCAAAATCAATTAAAGTCACACTGTAAATGCATCAGTGAAGGTTAATCCTGCTAGCATGCAAGAGCTGATGGACAATAACTCTTGCACTGGCAATTATTCGCTGCCAAGTTCCAGGAAAACAAATAGATCAACATAAAAAGACTTCTGGCAGCAGCTGTTTGGATCACAGGGAGTTCTGAACCCAGTGACATTTATTAAACAGTCCAGGAGTAATACATTAGAACCATTACACCACTAGAGTCATGTGAACATTTTTGTATTTTTTTGTATTTTTTGTATTTTTTTTGTCTGTCAGCTGGCTGAATAAAACAAGCAGTTATAAAATGTATTATTATTTTAAAAATGCATTTATTCATTTTTGTGAATTTCACATTATAAAGTATTCTTCATTACCACTCAGAAGTAGTAGTTGTTGATCTGAAAAGTAAAGCCAGTGTGGAACTGCCTCAACCATCCAGTCGTACGAAAGTCTGTGGGACAAAGAAAGCGCTTGGCTTTCTTGCTCAAAGCCTTCATTAAATACTTTGCTGTTTCAAGTCTTATTGAGTACAACATTATGCTGTTGTTGTAAATTATGGTGAATTTAGATGATAAAGCAAGGACATGTTTTGGCACTTTGTGGCCATTAAACATACAGTTTATTGTCCCTGTCTGGCCTTTACTTCTTACATTCAGTTTGAAAAGGCCAAGCTGGTGATGGTGACACCACTCATCTTGAATCTTCAAAACAGGACTTTGCTAATTAATTGTAATATCATGGTGGTTTATTTAAAATATAAGTGAGATTTTCCCTGGGTTCAGTTGTGCAGAGTCGAGCAGTGTCTTTGTCTTCATCAAGCTGCTACCTAGTGTATAAAAAGTTCCATCCATCCATCTTCCTCCACTTTATCTGGGGCAAGGTCGCAGGGGCAGGAGCCGAAGCAGAGAAACCCAGACCTCCCTCTCCCTGGCTACCTCCTCCAGATTGTCCAGGGGAAAACTAAGGCATTCCCAGGCCAGCTGAGAGATATAATCTCTCCAGCGTGTCCTGGATCTGCCCCAGGGCCTCCTCCCGGTGGGACATACCCAGAACACCTCGCCCACGATGCGCCCATGTGGCATCGTTGTCAGATGCCCGAACCACCTCAACTGGCTCCTTTCAATGTGGAAGAGCAGTAGCTCTACTCTGAACTCCTCCCAAATGGGTGAACCCCTCACCTTATCTCTGAGGAAGAGGCCAGCCACCCTTTGGAGTCCTGTCCAACACCCACTGGCAACGAGTCCAACTTATTGCCAGCTATGCAGACCAAGCTCCTGCAATGGTTGTACAAGGATCGAATGGCCCGTAGCAATGGGCCAGACACCCCATACTCCCGAAGCACCTCCCACAGGACACTCCGAGGGACACGGTCGAATGCCTTCTCCAGGTCCACAAAACACATATAGACTGGTTGGGCAAACTTCCATGAACCCTCAAGTATCCTCGAGAGGGTAAAGAGCTGGTCCAGTGTTCCACGACCAGGACGAAAACTGCGTTGTTGCTCCTGCATCTGAGGTTCAGCTAACGGACCGACTCTCCTTTCCAGCAGCCTGGCATAGACTTTTCTTGGGAGGATGAGGTGTGTGATCCCCTAGTTGGAACACACCCTCCGGTCCCCCTTCTTGATGATGGGAACCACCACCCCAGTCTGCCAATCCAGAGGTACCGCCCCTGATCTCCACGCAACATTGTAGAGGCGTGTCAACCAAGACAGCCCTACAACATCCAGAGACTTCAGGAACGCAGGGCAAATCTCGTCCACCCTAGGGGCCCTGCCGCCAAGGAGTTGTTTAACCCCTAGAGATGAGTCGTCCCCCTCGTCCCCAGACTCTGCTTCCTCCACGGAAGACATGCCAGTGTTATTAAGGAGGTCCTCAAAGTATTCCTTCCACCGCCCAACGACGTCGGCAGCACCCCACCCGCACTATACAGAGTGCAGGTAGAGCACCGGTCTCCCCTCCTGAATCACCTAAAGGTTTGCTAGAATCTCTTCGAGGCAGTCCAAAAGTCTTTTTCCATGGGCTCTCCAAAACTCTTCCCACACCCGAGTTTTTAGCTTCTGCCACTGACCGAGCCATATTCCGCTTGGCCTGTCGGTACCTATCGGCTGCCTCCGAAGTCCTAACCAACCCCAATAGGATAGTGTATAAAAAGTTGCACAGTTAAATAATGGCTCCCATCATTTTCCCTTTTCATTATATTTCCACCATACTGTGTGGTTGTGTTTTGTGTGTTATATATATTATGTCTGAATGTTCTTACTCCTGAAAATTCTGTATCCACCAGGCTCTGCTTATAACAACATGGGAATTTAGCCTGTCTTTTCTTTTCCCCATTTTTAAAGTTAAGCTCCACACTCCAGGCTTAGGGGTCACTCACACCGCTCTTCACATTCACACAGGCATCCTGTGGGGTTTTAAATGTCATCTGACTGCTGACTGACGAGGTGTCAAAGATAAGAATAGTTCGATCTGTTGAGAGGATGGAGGACAAATCAATAAGTTGAAGAAACAAGTGGGAGAAAAGAAAGATATAAGATACAGAGTGATATAAAAACAGAAGGATGGAGTCTGATGAACTGATGACCTGTACTCCATCTCAGACCTCATCTGCAAAAGGTATCTGGAGTCTATCACAGCACGTCAGTGCTGTTTGGCTGCAATAAACTCCTCCAACGCAAGCAGGAGGGACACACACTGTTCTGCCAGCGTCGGAGCTAGCACAGGATTCAGTGACGTCTGCTTGGAAAACCCAAACAGAACGCATCTTCACTGAGAGCCTTTGCTGCGCTGCCTTTTGTTTTATGCCTTGTCCAAACAGCTTCCCACAGAGTTCACTTGAGTGCCAGCGCACTGCTGTAAACATGCAGATGATGATTTAGGTTCAGACGTCGCGCTCAAGACCCATCCGTCTATCTGTTCGTCTTAACCGCAGTGCTGTTGCTTAACTTCTGGGAAATTGTGAGCCAGGCTTCGTCTGCTGATCAATTCCAGACGATGTTTAGTGTCATAACCCTCCGCCCTCGTATTGTTTGAGAAGCCTCTTCATTGCAAGAAAGCTTTCCTAGGAAGTTGAATCACTCAACCACAAAATTTATACGTCAGGACAGAATCTATTATCACATTGCAACGTTTCAGGTGATTTTTCCACAAAGGAGTGCTTGGATACGTCTTTTTTTTTTTTTTTTAGGCTTTCAATCATGATTTGTTATCTAGCAGATCAACACAAAGATGGAAATTACTTGTAAGATTGTAAAACCTGCAGCCGACACTATAGAACAATATTTAATGAGTCTCACTGAGAGCAGAGCATGGCTCAGAAAGTGCCGATACCCTCGTTTTGAACTCTTTGATGGCTAATAAAAGACATTTTGCTCTATAAACATTCGGGTGACATGCTAACGCTCGTTAAAAAGCTCTTTACAGAATGCATTAGAGGGCCATTCGGGTCAGTTTCAGTGTTCTTTACACCCATTTAGCTGATTGTCCCTGCCTCCACGTGGGGTTCTGCAGTCTTGTGTATGCGCCTTTGGGGGCTTATTAGTTGCCACCACTGCAGGTAGGAAGATACAAAAATAAGAGAAGAGATCATTGACGTTGACCCCCAGTAAAAAGGGAGGAAAAAAAAGACAGCTGATTAAGGAATGAAACCTTTTTTATTAACCCTGTGTCAAATCGAGTATTGGTTATTCGATTTTCGATCGCTTGATTTTTCTCAGTTTTCCCAGTTTTCTCAGTTAAGGACTCTAAACATAATACACTCCGTGACTCGCTATATAAATAAAGTTTGTGTTTGGCACAGCTGTCTTACCCATAAAACAGGCTCTGCCTTTGCTTGCTACCTGTGCACGAGCGCTTGTGAGCGTGCATGCTGGCGACAGACCCATCCAAAGCAAGCCTAAGCTTTATTTCCCCAGGCTCACTCTGCTCAGCTCAACACACAGGCAGCTAATCGATACTGATGCATGTGCAAAAAAAAAAAAAAAAAAACACAGCTGGGGGAGTTGGGCTGAGGCATCTCTGCCCTTGAAAATAGTCACATCTTTGTGGACTCACACACTGCGAACATGATTGATGCATATATTAAAAGTGATACTAACCTTGGGAACATTTAGCATTCTTAAGGCTACAGTGTGACTTGGAATAAGAGCAGCAGGAGACTTGGATTTGATTCCTGGATTCCATTAGAAACCATTAGCGAGGCCTGCGTGAGTCAAAGCTGCAGGGAGGGGATGAAAAATAGGTGGAATATTCCTTTAACGCAAGAGGGATTTTCTTATTCTTTGAGAATGAGCAAATGGGGATTCAGTATGACGCTGGGATGTAAATGACCTAACAGAGCAACCTACATTGGCAAAAATAGGCAGAAGCAGGGCTGACTGGAGTGGGAAGGTCAGTCTGACACGGTACAGCCTGATGGGAAGAGCGAAGAAGAGTGGAGGACGGTTGCTGCAGGGAGGCGGGCGAGCTGATCACTGTGCAGTGAGAGAGCAGATGACTGGATTTCCCAGAAGTAAGTAAACACTGCCTAAGAACAAGGAAGCTATCCCTGCCACCAGGCTAAAACATATCAAGTAAAGTCAAACACAAACACATGATCTATCCAACAATGTTTATTGAGTTCATTTTTTTTCTTTTTTATTTGACAGGTAAAGAGACTTGAAGTACAGCTGAAATGCTCTCAACAACAACTGTAAATACGCCAACTGGCACAGCACTGACGTCTTGTCGTGGGTTCATGATCTGCAGGAAGTGTGGACAGCATTTTAAAAATAAGAAAAGGAAAAAAACGCACATCTTCATGAGCAACAAGGAAAAATTTGTTAAAAAGATCGCACTATCAAGGTCGCACTGACTTAATTTGTACTCTCATCAGGTCATTAAGCTCTCCCCATAAGGCAACAAATCAGATACTCCTTTTGAAAATTTTCAAAAGGAGACCTTCTGTGGTCCAACACATTATTGTTAATGTTGGACTCGTGTAGAGTAGCTTTCAGAATAATCCTCGGCACAGTCCACTTCAGCTTCTTTCTCCCGCCATCTAAACCAGATTCTCTTGATTGGCTGCCCCTCATGAACAAATCATTTAAATAGGTGGGAGGGGCTTCTGTGCACCTCAGCTGACCACATTAGGGATATCCGCTCTCACAGTTGGATAGCAGGAGGCCAACAGAGGTCACTCACACAAAGGCTCATCTTCCTGTTTGAAACTGGTCATGGTAAATATGAAGATCCACTATTTTTAATGTATATATGAAAGATGAGCATAACCGGCCTCCTTTTAAAGGCTCTGAAATGTCAAATGCATTTTACATCATTTTCTAGGGCCAATTATTTTATATATACTTATTATTTCAGGCCTCCTTTGTCCAGTAATTAAAAATATCTACTTTACTATTGTGACATTATAAATAGACACAATATTGGAGAGACAAATGAAAAGCAAGCCTGCGCATCAATGGAGCAACGTAACAGTAAAGTCATGTTTAAAGACAACACCTTTTTCTCAGTCCCTGCTTGCACTTGGTTTTAGTTGGCAGTAACGAGGCAGTTTAATCAAAGGGTAACTGTGGATCGATTGCTGCTCTGTCACCAGGAATGGTTATGAAGCTTTTATTACTTTGAAGTCGGTGTCCTTCTCTGCCATCTCTTCAGACCTGAGTTTATATTCTTACAAAGGGTTGTCAAAGTGCTGTTAATCACAGACAGAAACTGCTTGAGCTGTCTGATACAGCTCTTCTTCACGTGAGAACTTAAAAGTGGATGAGTGGAACTGAGTAACTGTAAAATGAAGCATTTCAGGGAAACATCTTTATGGCGTAAACTGAATCCATAGCCTTTTGTTTTTGTACTTGGCCTCCAATACAAAGTGAGTGCAGCGTGTTCTCATGCCCGTGGTGTCAAATACTGCCATTTTTATCAAAGTTGCTAACATCTCAGACACATGAGGAGTCCTGTGGCGCCTGTGCCATGGTGCACCGGGGTACTGCAATAACGAGACAGGTTTTACTTTCAACTAAAGGTTTGTGGAGGACACGGTGTTACAAATAAATGCACAGGTTAATTTTTCAGTGTGCCGGGTTAGTGGTCTTTTCCTAAATATAACCAAGTAGTATTTAGTAGTGAATGAACGCAACTAAAACCTGTGATTTAGCGTCTACTCACAATGGTTTCCCTTCACCTTGGCCAAACATAACTCTCTCCTAGCCAGACCTTCCAGGCACCAAGTGCACTTGAGTTTCTCAGATTCTCAAACATGGACAGTATAAAAGATGGATGTGGCTTCTACGTCTGTAAAGAGAAGCTAATGTGCCTTAAACTTGTATTCTTTCATGGCCAGCAGGGGGCGATGACTCTGGTTGCAAAAAACCTCTGACAGTAGGGAAATCTCTGGTAAAACACCCCCGGACTTCTTCGCTTTCTAAATAAGGTAAACGCTTCTAATGACGATGGGATCAATAGCTAGCTTTGGGTTTTCTTAAACAAATGGGGAAAGCGCTCAGCTTCATAACAGGATGTTACTGACCAGCGGGCAAAGTCACGGGGCTCCACCCAGTCTACAATCTCAGTTCCTGTCTTACAAGCTCACAACACATGAGGTTGGTGATTTCATGTTGGGGTTTAATTAGGTCCCTTTTGCACGTATAGATTTCATTACTTAACACAGTGATTTTCATGGAGACGGCTGTTGTGGACTGTGTACTGGTTGATTATCACTGTTGGTTGAACATGGGTTTTGACTTGTGGTTGTTTTAGTCTGTTAAAAATGGTAGGTGTAATAAGATGAAGGCTCATCCAGCACTTTTTTTTTTTTTTGGTCAATAATTTGTTCTATTCAATTCAATTCTTTGTTGTTAAATATTTTTATTTGGTGTTGTTTTCAAAACCTTTTTAAAAATTACATATTTGGATATTAAAGAGTACTATTGTGTCTGTTTATATCACTGTGACCTTTGCACCAAGACACTGAGGCCAAAGGTCAACTTGTGCGCATGTCTTCAGCTGTGTCTTAGAGAGCGGCAGTGTTTGGAGCCTTGAGATGAGTCCCTGTAGGATCTATTCAATGATTCTGCTCAGCAAAGCCCAGTAATTACAAGAAAACAGGCTGATGAGGTGTCTTTTTTTTCCACAGCCAGAACAGATTTCTCATTTGGTTTATTTGAATAACTGTGGAATTGGTTTGGCTCTTTTTTTTTTTTTTGGAAGAAATCTGTAATCTTTTTAATATTTATTACGGGTTTCAGCACTCTCGTGTGGGAGGAGCATGCTCCAAAAATAAAAGCCCAAGATATTCCCCAATGAAATGCTTAAATGTGATTAAAACTGCGAGCTGTTGAGTGCATTAACGTCCAGTCACCGGTTTCTTCCGTGCAGTTGCTGGTTCTGAATTTTGAGACTTTGTTGTTGTTTGCACCAAAGAAACTGTATGAATACATTCTCTTATTCGTCCTTCCGTCTCGACGTGTTGGAGCTCTCCGCCGGGAAAACTCGGGTCACTTCTCCTCGTGATAAACCTCGTTACCAGATGTCCACAGACAAATAAAACTTTGTATTTCCACAGACATATTCATATATCTTTTATAAAATAAATCTTGTATTTCCAAGTGTACAATAATAAAATGATGCACTCTGCAGAAAAAAAGGTAACAGAAAACTCCATATATACACATAGTATACTGTTTTGGCAGACAAAAACATGGACGAGTTCAGTATTGTAAACAGCTCTTTACTCCCATTCACATGTGTTCGTCTACCATTTTATTGACTTCTCCCGTCGGCTTGTTGTTCCTCCTGTTCCGTTACATTCATACAGTAAATCCAGAAAATTGTGCTTTAGGAAATCTCTTACAACAATCCGAGGCTTTTTTTCCTTCATATCTTTTCTTAACACCTGTTCTGCTGAGTAGAAGTGCACTGTCTCCAAACAGTAGCTGAATGTCTTAAACAGTCTCGTGGCTGGTAGCTCACTCGTCTCTCCTGGTTCACTCAGGAGAAGAGAGTTGGGGTCAGAGGAATGGCAGCAAACTTGTGCAGTGGGGTGGAGGACGTAGAGATTTGAGCTTTGACTGGGAAGATTTGGTGGCACATGTGTAGCAAATGCTCCATTAGTAATTTACCAGTTTTCTAGACTTGAATAAACTTGCAGTGAAACCGTTCGATGAACTGAGCTCGTGCCTGGAAAAGCAGCGGCGTTTTACTGATGATCAGAAGGCAGACGTTTGAGAGGTTAAAGCTGCGCTTGGGATGCAGGAATGTTTGTGATGGAATGTGAAGAAACACTAGCGTGCACGGAGCAGTGATGTCTGGGTAAAGACACGGACTGGTGAAGGAGCAAAGGAGCGAAAGCAAGCTTTGGGTTTTGAGCTCAGGAGGCAGGAACAGAGTGGAGGTCTGAACGTGGCCGTCAGGTCTGCGGATCTTTAGTTGTCCTCGTCCGTCAGCTCCTCCTCTGCAATGGCCTTCTCGGGGATGGCCTCGAGGCTGGATCCGCTCTTGGACTCAGAGGAGCCGAAGGAACCGCTCACCGCGCTACCTTTAGTCAGTTTACAGGTGAGCGCGGCATAGTGGATCTGCTTGAGGTTCTCCTGGACTTCGCTTCGGGCATGCTTAAGTAGATCCGCCTGGCCCTGAGAGGTAAATGCAGATCACAGAGTCAGACAGCAGTAAGTTAGGTGTCAGGGAAAACTGTAGCTGGTGAAACTTCTTTCAGTTTCATTTGTGCAACGCCAATTTACTAAACAAACATCTCAAGGGGTGTTACACTGTAAGGTGAAGAAAGTCCATACAATATCAGTGAGAGCACCCCAAATATTTGATAGTATATTATTAGTTTATATTTGATATTCTCTATGAACAGCACTTGGGAACAGTGGGGTTAAAGACCTCTAGTTGAACCAGGCTCAGGGAGGAAGCTGCGGAGCTGATCGCTCTTACATTAATCTAAACACAGAGGTGTTGTAGAGTTGTGTCAGTGTCAGATTTAAGATGTTATTGGCTCAGAAAAGTTTATTACAAATACTTTGTGAAGGTCATTGACTCACAGTCCATAAACATTCCAGTTTCACTAAACACGTCCCAAAGTGTCCTCGTGCCTCTCCTGTGTAGTGACAAACGTAACAAATTATCCATCCGTCCATCTTTTTAAACGCTTGTCTAATTCAAGGTCACAGGGGGTGGAGCCTATCCCAGCTGTCATTGAGCGAGAGTCAGACCCTGAACAGGTCGCAGAGCTGAACACGTCTCCTGTATACTTTAATGTCTCTGCAGTTGGTTTTATAAGCACAGCATACAATTGAGTTTTTAATCAAAGTTGAAATGTTTTTCAAACCTAGTTTTACTTGTAACTTTATTTTTCATAAAAGTGTATTCACTGCATTAACATTACCCGAACGTCTGTGCAGTTCTAACATTGAAACTCCACAGCTAGCTCACACAGTTCATTTAAGTTAGTTAAAACACATGTTATATGAAGTGACAATTTCATATTTTGTTTCTTTTATGCTCGAGAGCCTTTATCATTGTGGAACACTTCACTGTTAAAGCAGCATTTATGGCCGATTAGATCATTTTCCTGACCAACAATCAGATTTCCTCCCAGATTCTCTGCCGTCACTTCTTTTAAATGTCAGAGTCGCTGATTTCAAAGCATTGCTGCAATCATCGATGTGCGCTTTAGTTCATCTTGTCAGACTGACTATGATCAAAACTTTATCTGCACCGTTAACACCTTATTGATTAACAGTGATCAGCTCTGGTGCTTAACGTCGGTGCTTTTAGCCATAAATCATGCAGCTCACTGTAGTGTTTGTATATAGTCTACATGCCGTTGTAGCAGGATAAAGGTTAAGTAAGCTCAGCATATGCAAGCAATCCCTGTGTCCTGAAAATCTCAAGACTCCTCTAAACACTTGCTTACAGGCAGTTTTTTTTTTCCAACTGATGTCATGATGTCAAAAAGGATCAGAAGAAATGTGGCTTAAAGCGAGGTGAGAGGATGAACCGAGCAGGGCCCATTGTAGGATAAATAAAGGTTATTATGCAAAGCTCCTCTAAGCAATTTGCTGGCATTTGGCTCCATTAATAAAACTGGCTTGACTTATGAGTGACTGAAAATCTCACTTTCAGAATGGTGATGTTCCACGTGAAGCTCTCCACAGCCTTGTGCAGCTTTCTGCCTTTCAAGCCTTCCTTCACAGCCAGGTCGTGGAGGTTCTCGTGAAATTCCATAGCTGCGAGAGAGAAACGGACGAGAATGAGTGTCGAGTCAGTGCAGTGTTGGTTTAGGAAAGAAGAACAGCTGCTGCGAGAGTGGAGTCTGGGATATGCGACTGGCTGCTAGGCTTGTTGTCACTGTGAGGAAACACATGCAAGCAAAGACCCTGGCATGTACTGTCGACATTTCACATTTCTCCAGCAGCAGAAAACTTCAGTCTGTGGAAGTACAGAGACTCTCCGGACGTGGGAGAGCATTACTGTCTCCTCACTGCACAAATATGGGGTGATAATGGATCCCAGTGGCCACAGTTACATACATACCAGGTCTGGAAAGCAGGTGAGATTGTCCTGTAGGATAAACTGAAGTGCCTGCCATGAAAATATTAACAGTCTTGTGGAAAGCAGATGTGATGGAAAATGTGGTCTCTTTTTCAGCTTTTCATTGACTGCGGGAGGAAAATGTATCCAACTTTTCTTGGGACTGCTTTGTTTTATTAGAATCAACACAGTGTTTATACACTGATTTTCACTGGGATGTCCCTGTCAGCGGGAAACTGTTTTGTGCCTCTCTTCAGCATCATCAATGGGAAATCTATATCATGCAGTGACTAGTGTACAAGTCCTGGGTAAACCCTCCTAATACAGGGATGCTAAGAGACATGAGTACACAAATAGAGAAGAAGAGAAGGAAACAAAAAACTGAGGGGAGTGAAACAGTGAGGCGGGATAAAAGAGACCCGGAAACAGAGAGAGTGTGGGAGACAGACACGATGCTCTTTCACTGTGGATTAGCATCACGGCCTCCAAAGAGGAGGGATTTGTCTCCTGAGGAGCTTTCCCACCTCTTCCCTCCTCTCTTATTTTTTTCCCCTCCTTCCTCTGCATGACTGAGTCTGACTAAGGACATGTTTAATGTTGACTTTGCTTTGCAGTGCAGCAACAGGAAACTTCAGCCTGAGAGTCATAAACCAAAGGCAGACAGAGCAGAGACTCCATGACTGCGTAACATCTCTGCACTGGAAACTCCACATACATTTCCGCTTGAAGCTCTGATAACAGCTTGAGCCAGTCGTAGTTCCTGTCAGCTCTGTTGCCATGGAAACATGGTGTGCACGAGAGAGAGAGAGGGAGACAACCCCCCCCAACCCCCTTTGTGTGAAATCTCCATAATAGGTGTGTGGGGCTGGGCTGTTTTGGAGCCTCTCAGCTGAGGATTTGCGTCTGTCACCAGACTTCAGGCATGAATATAACCTCAGGAAGCCGACGGGATTCACAGTCAGTTGTGACACATTGATCATATTTGAAGCAGATGTCACGTCACCGCTCCCAAATCCCACTTTTGTTTTTTGCACTTTCGTATTTTTTCCACCATTTTTTGCTATAATCGAATGTGAAATGACATCTGTTTAATTCCAGGTCACTACTGTAACTACAGAGCTGCCCCTGTGCACGTGAACCATGACTGTGCTGAAGAAGGTGCACGTCGCACACACACTTAACTCGCACTGAAGGTTGCCTAGCAACATTTTATGGAGTCTGGCAGGCAAGAAAGGGGAAAGCTCGTTCTTAGCAAAGCATTTCAGACTCTAATCTCTGAGGTAATGCTGCAAGACGGCAACTGTACAGTAAAGACTGCTTCGAGAAGGCTGAGGCGTAATGTGAAGGATCGTAGCATGACCTGAATTTTTCAATAGGTTAAATTCATAATTCTTTCAGCAAGACAGGATCATATCTACTTATACCACACATGCCACTAAAACCTAATTTTATCAGACATGGAGTACAAATCCAGATTAAGCAATTATCCAGGTCTGGGTCACAGGGGCAGCAGTCTAAGCAGAGACGCCTGACCTCCCTCTCCCCACTACATCCAACAGCACTTCCACGGGACACTGAGACGTTCCCAAGCCTGCCAAGAGACACAGACTCTCCAGGATGTCCTGGAGTCTTCTGGGTAGGACGTGCCAGAAACGCATCGCATAGGTGGTGTCCAGGAGGCGTGAACTACATCTTTCAGTGTGGAGGAGCAGTGGCTCTGCTCTGAGCCCCCCCCCTCACTGAGCTCTTCGCCCTGTGCCCAGACACCCTTCAGAGTGCACTACTCCCAGCTCGTAGCCATGGGTGAGGACACAAGCGTATATTGATCAGTAAATCTCAACTCATTCTTTACCACAAAGATTGTTTTAGACAGTTTGATTTTTGAGAATCTGTCATTTTAACTTGTAAAATAAACTTTGGCTCTTTGCTTTGTATTCTGCCAAATGTCACGGTGGCTCCACTTTGCACCGAATACTGTAATTTTGCACTTGGCATTTAAAAGAACATCTTCTGTGCTGATCATGTTAGTCTGCAGCAGCTTTAGCCTTCCAGCTCCCCCAAATGTTAATTGGAACCTAAGTGAGGATCGGGTGAGGGAGGTGACATCCCTGTTTGAGCTACAAACACCTGACTGAGTTCTCCGACACCACCTACGTCCATTTTTTCTCTCTCTCTCTCCTCCTCCTTGTGCTCCGTCTGAGCTGATGTGATGGATTATTCACAGCTTTAATAGCTGCTCCTGCTGAAACATTCTGCTTTCTGTAAAGGGGGAATTGGGTTTGTACTGACCCAGTTTCTACACAACAGACGCACAAAACCATGCTGCATGCACCGCTGGGATAGAATTATGTCAGTTTGGGATGGAAAATAAATCAATGTTCAAGTTCATCAGTTTGCCATCTGTTGTGTCCTAGTTTGGAATTGTTGGCTATTTTAATTTTCTCCAGCTGATTTTGGATAATCATATATAAATGTGCTTTGAGACGAAAGTCCCCATGAAGCTTCTGTGGAAGCCTTTGAAATAAAAAAGTATGTTTCTCTTAAATTTGTACTCCCGTCTTACTCATTTGACTATTGTTTTATTTTAAAAAAGTGTCCTTATATGCCGTTCCACACAGGTGGTGGCCGCTGCACTCTGCCTACATTTATGAGGCAGCTCATGGTTTTCACATGTACTATATGCTGTTTCACGTCGTTCTGTGTTTCTGTTGGTCAAAATGTATTCCACACTGGCCATGCAGCTCAACGTAGCTGAACACTCGCATTTGCTGCATTTGTCAGGCAGGACCGAGGACCAACTTCTGCAGCTGAAAAAAATTGCCAATACCTGCAGTTCCCCTAGTAGCCACTTCGAGGCTGGCTTTTAAAAGCAGTCAATTCTTGTCATGCTCTAAATTTGTAAATTGCAGAGGAAACAAAAGCTGTCTTTTTTTTTATGCCCTTTCATCTGTACAATCCCATGTAAACAATCTGCAACTTTACAGCGTTAAAAAGCATGTTTACAGTCTACCACTGTAGATAAATAACAACTCTGAGAAGGGTCCTTTTTTTTTTTAACTGTATTCTGGAGGTGGATGCATGCCAGCTTTGATTAACGAGTTTAACTAACTATAGCGTATAACATTTAATGGACTAGTTAACATTTCACATGCCATACTCAGGCTGTGTCTGCCTACATCACTTTAAAATTTGACTGGATCATCAAGGCTAGTTACCTGCTATGAGCCAGGCCACACTAAAGACTCGGGTGATTGCGTAATAAGAGTGATGCGCCGTTCTTTACCACTACAATGTGGTTAATTCAAAACTTAATTTGGTAACCTGCGTAGACATACTGGCATATTCAATTATATGATAATGGCCACTTTTTAAATCTCCTATAAATCAGTAACAAATCAAGATCAAGCATCTGCCCCGGAACACAACAGAACTGATAATGAAATGCAATTTTGTGAGGTAAAAATGATCTAATAATGCCTGGCAGGCATCTTTTTCAGGCTTTTATCTTTTTAACTACTTTACATGGAAGATAAGCAACACAACAGCTGGCACATGTAATCTCACTGTGGTAAGACGGTAACAGTAACGTCATAGTCTAAATTTGGAAACTGCAGGCAAAGAAAAGCCAGAAAAGAGAAAAAAGAGATGTCTTTTGATGTGTACAATGAAGGCCGTACAGATCACAGGGTGTTATTATGGCTGAGGGACACAAACAGGTCCTGCATTTAGGACAGAGGCCGTTCTGAATTGTGCATGCTACAGTCCAAATTGGAACCAAACAGAAAACGGTCTAAATAAAAATTCAAAGGCTTTGGGGGATCTTTCTGATGTCAGTAAGTTCAAGTACATCTTTAGCCCAAAGCCACTGGCTGGTAATTGTTAAGGTCTGGAAGGTGGTTGAACTGAAAAACACCAAAATGCCTTTGATTCACATTGGTTAAAAAGGCACAGTCGTCATTCCTCTCTGATGCAGCAAGACAATAGACAATGAATATTTTATAAGTCATCCATCTGAAAGCCAATAAAGCTGAGCTGTGGTAATGATGGTCCATCTCTGCGCCCTTCCATTCTCACTAAGCGTTTCCAGCAGGCTTACTCGATGTTAAATTAGCCCTCTAGACTACTTAGACAGGATTCATTGCGAGAAACTGCTACAATATGAATCGCATTAGCTTCAAAATTAAGAGGTTTTACCCATATTTTTGGTTCACTGCTGCAGCTGCTTCATGAAACAAGAACTGCCCCAAAGTAAAAGGCAGTCCTCTTCAATCATTAACACAGACTAAAGAAAGAACGGTGCCTCCACAGCCTCTCTGTGTGCATCTTCTTAAATCCAGTGACCTATAAGGATGACCAAACTTTGCTTCCCAGAAGCCTGAATGGATTCGCTTTTCCCACATGGACACAAAGTCGATATGTTACAGTCGGCTAGTAGGCCTAGACTCCATAAATCCATGGCGCTCTAACTGATATAGAATGGCGTTGTGTGTGTGGATACACTGCCATCTATTTACTTCACACCGTCTTCCCCCATTTCACTCGTCACTCAGTCTCGAACCATGTAATTAGAATACAGGACAGAGGCTCTTACTGGTGTGAATTAAACACCTGTGTTTGAATGGCAGCTTTTCAAAGAGAATCTGTGACTGGATCACATTAATGAACATGAATCAAATGGTAACTCCACTTATACAAATAAGAAAAGTCACCATGTCACCTCTGTGGCTTCAGAGGCGACATGGGGCCACAGGCAAACACTCAGACGCTGGTTAACTAACTTTAACGGCTTTCCTCCTCTCCTGTGTGACTGTATCTTACCTGCTTTTTGGGTTTGTAGGATTCTCTCATACACCCCATCTGAGCTCTCTAGTAGTGCCTTGCTGGTCTGGATTACCTGAAAGCAGACAAACATATTTGCTCACATTTGCCTTTAGTTTCCACATCAGCAAAACTAGCATCCCACAACAAAGCAGGAAGCAGTCTGTCTGCTAGCAGGCAGTTTCTATCCGGGGAGTGCTCAGAAAACAAGTTGTTATTACAGGGGATGTGAGTGGGCAAGGCTGCTAAATTGCATTTTTGAAAGCCAAAATTAGAGGGTAGGAGACACAAGCAATTAGGTTGTTTATTAAAAGTTACTTTTCTTCCCTAAAACACCAACAGTGTCTTGTTTTAAATGAGAAAAATATATATGTGCAAATCTTACTTTGGTTGGAAAGTATTTTTTTCAAAGGAAGTGCTGATAATTAAGGTCATTTCAATTAAAAACATGTCAGTCATTCTGAAGCAGCAACACCATTACTGTGTTCTCTGTGAAGCTGCAGCTGTGACAGATGCTAAGTTTAGCTCCTCTGGTCTTATGCGCACCCCTAATTGAGTGCACAAACTCTGCTGACCTGCAGACTGTTTAAACTGTTGTGGCAATCCATTTACATATTAAATGCCAGCGCTGCTTCTTCCTAACAGTAAACCAAAAAAATAAATAAATAACAAAAAACCTTTTTTAACACAAGGAAGACGGCAGCAGCATGTTGTTTCAAGAGGTTAATGGTGCATATGTAGGCTGTCAGAGACGGGGGTAAATAAGCATGGAGTAAACAGGGTGCTGCACAGACCATCTGGATCTTTTGCCACAATTATTTTAGTAATAGCTTAATTTTTTCCATCTGATGGGGATGCTATTTATACCCTAATGTTGCTACGCTTTTGATTTCAATTAAGTGCCTATAGGTTACTGGTGCGGCATGGTCGTAATTGACTTGTTCACTCCTGGTGTCACTTAAGCATAGAGAGGTTGTGCTGCGAAGCCAGGCGGCCCAGCTCAGCTGCCAAGATGGAAATTAAGGAATGAAAAACAGGGTTTTATTGCAGAGATCGGAGAGACAAAGCCACAAACAAGCATCACTGTTGCCCCAACATCGATCTTTGGAGCCTGCCAGCCAGATCCCAGAGAAGAGTGAATTCAGCGAAGCTCGTACAGAGAGGGATAGAGGGGAAAATATATAGTACTTAATCCAACAGAGGCTGTAATTCACTGCTCTGACAGTCTTACTGTAATGATGCAGTATACATGCCTGTATGTTCCCACCTCGTCCTTAACTGGTGCTTAATCTGAACAAAACTTTCACACATACACTGATTATTAATAGTTCTTTGGATTTTCGTATATATTATCTTCATCTCATCATCATCCTGCAATGTGATATTACATTTTCCGGTTGTGTCTGCTTCATGTGTCATGTTCAACATATGCAGGCCATACATTACTTAGCGGTCACCAAAATTTGTATTTGCAACTGAATTTTGTTGGCGAGTCACGAAAACATACGTAACGAAGAATTTGAAAAAGTGCCACAGGCCTGGTTTGGATTTATTAAAGCCGTCTCTCTAAAAAAAATAAATAAATAAATATGGAACCTTTTGTTTTGATATATCTTCCTTCTAGAAGCACATTAGGCTTTTCTCATTTCTCTATTTGGTGCCTCGTCATCTTCTCTGTCCTCCTGCCTGTGACTCCAAAATCCATCACTGGACACCACATTGAAGGATGCGTTCATTCCTAACATACCTCTCAAGGACAGAGGAGAGAGGAGTAATGCTTGAGGATGCACAGAAGTGATTTTACCATCAGAATGTAAACGGAGTGGGACACAGCTGACCTATACAAATCCAGGTGGCACGACGATACCACAAACAACTAGTTCTTTGCACTTCCATGCTGTTTCAGTTATTTGCAATTCGGTTAATCACCTGCATGATAGCCTACCTTGTCACATTGCACCATGTTGTGAATTGCATCATGTGATCACATATCTGAATCAATAAAATACAGCAGTAGTTGGACTACAACAAAATTTATGTTGCTGCTGTGCCTTATTTAGTCCGGATCACTTTAAAATGATGGCTGAGAGGCGAGGACGTCTTATTTTGTTGAATCCCCGTTGCCCCGATTCTTCTCTCCTCACATCTCTGGTGGGAAGGACTAAGATGTGGGGGGAGGATACGAGGAAAGGAATCGAGGGTGTATAATCCATGAAATTAGAGAGCTTTGTTTGTTCGTACCGTTTTGGTCTTTTCAGATGTGTTAATAAGGAAAATATAAAATAATGCCAGCCTTATCCTTTATGAGCATGTCGACACGGCCTGAGCTGCTGTTTTTTCTAACGCACTCTAAGAAAATGAGTGAGGACGCAGCAGACGTTTTTCTAAAGATAAATATAAACATGCAGCCTTTTTTTTTCCCCAAGCATGACTATGCAGAGTCATCGCCTGATACTGTGCTCAGTATGGGGGACAGACACCGTTGCACAAACCCATATGGTGACTCACCATGTTCTTCTACAGGCAGTCATGACTAAGTGACTGTGGCTGTTTGTCTCACTCTGCAGCTGCAGTTGTGGCACTTAACGCTGCCTCACACACTGTGATTACTTTCCTGATGGGTAAAGAAATTACTGTCTTGGTGGCAGACACAGCAAATCAAACGACTTTAAAGGCATATTCTAGTAAGGTAAGTGGGTGGACTGCTCCCCATTTGCACACTAAACTGCATCCTCTAAATGTTATGGCCATCATTATTATTATTATTATTATTACCACCCACATTAACAAAGACACAAACGGTCTTTTATTTTTAAGGTGACGTTAGTTTAATGATACATTTCTGCAAACTAAAAGGAGAATATACTGTGAACAACTATGATATTAAAGTTATTAAAAATATTGTGTTAACAAGTCTTTTTTGATGTTTGCGGTGGGACTGCAGATAACTGACATCTTAACAGAACCATGGTAGAAGAAAGTTTATTCCCCAATAAAAGCCTAACATACGGGTTTTGAAGTCCCCTTGGTTCGGTGTTTCACAGACTTTGTATTTTCTCCATCTACACTCTGTGCCCTTAGTTAATCTGTTGCGAGTACAAACAGAAATCAGACCATATTACCTAAGAGCTCGAGCTGGCATGCTACCGAGTCTCTCCAGCTTTTTCTCTTAGCACACAATTGGGCAGCATTGAGACCCACATTCTATTTTTGCCAATTAGGAGCTGAAAGCCTGGCTACTCCCTGCGGTGAATTTTGACACACTACCAGAATTTCTAATTATACTTATCCATACATTATTTAAAATTCTTTAAGGTTGCATCTCCTCTTTTTTCTTACGCGTATGCACTTGTCAGCTCATCTTTTTACGCCACACCTTTCTGCTTGCCATCACTTCTGGCACTCTGCTGATGATCAAGGACTGCAGCTTCACACCACTTAAGCCCTTGATCTTAATTTATTTGATTTTAGTCCCCAAACACCCGTCATTTTCTTCTCTCTTCCCCTCCAACTCAATTTTCCTGGCGCTCCTTCCATCAGGGCCAATTACCTAGCTTTCCATTCTCATGTCTGAATAGAGCAGAAGGGTCACCTTAATCGGTCTGCGTCCGAGTCCTTTTCCTATGTTCGTCCTTGAGTCCCAAGGTATGAAGCTTTTCCATTTTTTTTTCGTGTTTAATGCATAATGTATCATTTGGATAACAAATAATGCAAATGCACAGGTGTGTGTACCCCTTCTTTGAATCCAGAGTTGAACCTAAAGGCACAAGAGCCAAGAACTGTAGTTTCTCTAATGGCCACATGGGACTAGTTCCAGAAGTAAGGCAGTCTTGTATTAACATGTCCATCTTTCCAGCAGTAAAAAGCATGTTTACAGCCTGGTTAAAAAAAAAAAAAGATTTTGGACTGTCTTTTCTTGAATGTTGATACCTAATCTATGTGTTTATTAAGTTTTCAAATCAGAGACAAAATTGTTTCTCTTGTTGCTGTGCTTTTGCTAGAAAATCGCTTTTGCCTCATTGTTCATGTTGTGCCAAGAATCAGTGTCAGAGAACATCGTGTTTTAAGGTTAATGGTGTAGCTGGGAATAGCCTCAATGGCATGTTGCATAACTTGTAAACATTGATTTTATTACTTAACAGAACTTCAGCCCTGTTACCCAACCATCTCTGTGTGTCCCCATTAAGTCAAGTAAAGCCCAGGTATTGATCTGATTGGCGTTGGCTTGCCTGGTTAGATCATCCCTTCCTGTTGATGGCAGAAGCATACATGAGTGGAATGGGTTGCTGCCAAACCCAAATTAACTTTTCTTTTCTACACACTGCAAAAGAACCATGAGTTCGGACAACAAAGACAGAACACACACTTAGATCCAGACGACAAGAGATTAAATTATGTCTGCTACTTTCTTTCTAGGCATTATTTCAGGTCATGGAACTGAATGCCTCTCTCCTTTTTATTTACTGTAATTTATGAAATTCACTAGTGTTACTGTTGTGTAAATGAAGTGAACGATTTGTGCCAAAAACTGCTCACCATGTCATATGTGGTAACGACTTTCTTTAGGACCTCTGGTAGCAGGCCTTGAGGCTCTAAGTTGGGGTACTGCTCAGTGAGGTTGAACACCAGAAGGGGGTTATTGTCAGGCCCAGTCAGTCGAGGGGAAAGGGCCAAGATGCACTGCTTCAGGTTAGCCACCGCTGAAAGGCCGCACAGCTCTTTAAAGGACGCTATGGCATTCTGCAGAGAGTAGAGAAAGCGTAATTACAGTTGGGCTTGCATGAAGTTATGCTGGGTTACACTGGTATGCCAAGCAAAACATACATCAAATGGCATAAGCATTACAAAAAGTCTAAAAGGAAAGAAACTTAATATTCCAGCTTTCGAAAATATGCCCTTCATCTGCCCCACAACCATACAGAACAGCACTTTCTCAAAGGAAGTGGCTGGAAGCTCATTCATTACCTGTGGGAACTTTCATTTTGGCTCTTATTAGCCACTCATAAACACTCAATCCTTTTGGACTGACACCAGGTTCACAAAGACACACAGACACACACAGAGACACACACACACACCCTGACCTTCCTGTGAAAGGCCAAATTTAAATCCTACATAAACAACCAGAGGGAAAAACTGGCAGGAGGGCCAAGATGTGTTATAATCACAAGGCCAGTGGCTTGTTATCACACAATGACCACAATATAAACAAAGCTACCAAAATAAAACCTAATACAACGCCTGAAGAAACACAACCTGAGACCATCCATAGTGCAGAGACACTCGAGCAGTGTATTTCTTATACAGCCCTTTGCATTTCTCTAAAAGCTTCAACGATGACATAAATGTCTCTTTCTCTGAAAAGAGGGATAAGTATGTCTGGACTGGACTCCATTAAATACTGTGGGTTAAAGCTAAGCAGTTAAAACAAACAGCTTTATATTGTTTTTCATCACTGGTACCATTAAAAAATGTGGTCCAGTTTACACAAGAGAAGTTATGAATAACTTCTATAACATAGGTCGTTAAAACATGGATCTCTTCATTATGTTTGCTCGTTTCTCTCCATTCTTTGGCATACATAAGGACTTGATCAAATCTAATTCAGTCCAGGCTGGTGGTTTTTGTGTTTCCTTTTCAAAGATGAAGTCTTTTAAATTACTTTAGATGTTTTGTATTAAATCTAGTTATAATTAATAGATTATGTTCAGTCTACTGTTCAGACATAAACTTTCCATGCATATCCATGCAGTACAAAATATATCTTGGATGACACTGATAATTAAGACCCACTCTAGTTAATCACACAAAAAAAGGGGGGGGAATCAATACTTGATGCCTTACCTGCATGTTTTCTCTGAGGTCTGTTGCCTCTCTCAGTGGCTGGATGGCTGTTTTGAAGACATCATCCAGAGCTTTGATCAATAGCACCCTCATGCTTGCATACTCTCTACTCCTTTTGCCTTTTCGTACAGACAGCCCCCTTTTGTGAGGTTTGCCGCCTCCTCTTCGATTGGTTATTGCCACATGAACAAACAATAAGGTATGTGGCAGGACTTCCCCTGTCAGAGACTGCAGCGGAACATGGCGGAAACCTGGCTGCAGACACTCAAACGGGATTGTGTATTGACCGATAAACTCATCGCCAATATAGTCGTCATCCAGCACTACAAAGCGCACCATTGCAAGTTCAGGGAGGTTTATCTGAAACTCGAAGCTCTCGTCAAACAGAGGGTTGTCCCCGTTTTGATTGACCGTTTTAGTCCTTTGCTCGGCGCAGTCGGCGGGAATGCCGTGTATTTCGACATACACGTAGGGATCTACTACGTCTCCTTTGGCACCTGAGCCTTTGGGTTTTGGGAAGTTTTGTCCACTGATAATCTTGATGTGCAAGAGCTGTGGAGAAACACCAGGCACTGAATCTTTAGTGTTGGCGCTGAAATATGAAACCTGCTCCCTCATGATCGCTGGACGCAGCACATAGCCACAGTTCCCATTCTGACGGAACCAGCCAATGTTTAAATCCATCATCAGGCCAGGAGTCTGGTAGTTCATTGCTACAATCTGACAGCCACACTTCCAGAAATCTTGTGGATTCATGTTGCTGGAGTCGATCCGCATGGGACTAGGGTAAACCCGTGCTAGGAACTTCTTGTTATAGTTAACAAAGTCACCTGGGAATTCACTGGCACAGCGACTGGCAAAAACTTCATTGAAAGAGCACAGCTCCCAATGCCTCTGTTTCTGGAAAGATGTTGGGAAGTCTTTGAACTCCACAGACTTACACAAAGTCACCAGATCAGAGAGGTCCTTGGACAGCTGAAATTTCTTGGGTGCAACTGTCTGTTGTTCACCAGTCTCAATGCTCATCCTTTGAGACATCTCTGCCCCCTCATCCTCATCTGTCACCTCACCTTCTGAAGCAGTGCAGTTTGTGCCCAACTTCTTACCCTTCAGTAGTATCTTCCCCTTCAGTTCATTAGGAGACGGAAGGTAACAGTCCTCAGGTTTTGGGGAATCTAGGTGGAGCTTGTCTCCAAGGATTTTCTTTAGGTGCTGGAACATGACTCTCTGTTGCTTCAAGGAGCAGTGGTTTTCTAAGCACAGTATCAATGGAAACTCAGAGGCAACAAAGGCATATTTGTTAATGACGTCGATGACACTGCGAAAAACTATCTGTGAGGTCATTGTGTGACCAGTGTAAATTACAGGTTCATTATCAGGCCCGTCCCACACATCCAGCTCAACACTGCGGCAGCCCATCTTGAGAGCACGGATATAGCCTGTCACATCAGAGGGACCTCTGAACTGATCTTCTATCAGGTAGGTGTTGTGTGATGCATTGATGTAGTAGTGGGACAAGGGTTGGTTCATGTCTTGGCAGACTGATTTATGTTCAGGGTCAAATATATGGCACTCTGAAGACATAAGATAGTTAGAGAACCCGTCCAAAGAAAGCCAACCTTTGTACTGGCCCTCTTTCGATGGCTCATATTTCTGAATTACCTCAAAGCTGGTCTCTTCGCTGACTTGTGCCATTCCCTGTTCTGCCTCCAGAAATATCATTAAGTCCTTGGTATCAAGAAATTCTTTATTACTGGAAAACTGAACAAAGAGAAAATATATTTCTGGTCTGGTACAAAGATCGTGAAAGACTTCAATGAACTCCTCTTTTGTCGCATCCGAACCGGATTTGTCCTTAACTTTATGCAACTCTTTGAATTTCAGTTCTATTTTCACATTTTTGAGTCCCGGATTCAACTTTTTGACTAGCTGCACAGCAGTGCATATAGAAAGTTGCTTGCTGTTTGTAGTATCCTCCACATCAAAAAGCTCACCTAACCACGATGAACGCATGTTGTTTTGACTGCTCTCAATCATATTTAAGGTATGTTTCCCATAGGATATCAGGTACCTCAGCCCTGTGACCCATGTGTTGGCTACATCTGCAGTGTTCGCCACCAAGTCTAGGGACTCATAGTTCTCCCCAAAGATGACCGAGAAAGCACAGTCCTCTGATATCTGATCATAGGTTCCATTAGTTCTAAAGGTATCTGTGTTTTTGCCTGTCCGAACCTCTTTGATAGATTTTACATCGATTTTTGCCTTGTCTACTTCCTTCTTTGAAGGCTCCCATCTCAAAGACTGCATGTCGGCGTCAAGGAGAAAGTAGCGATGGTAAATGCGCGAATTGGATCGCACTTTTTTGAGCTCAGAGCCATCCACCATGGCACTGATGCAATCACTTGCACTACTAATCTTCTTCTCAGTGGGCATGCTGCTGAATGAGACAGTCTTCTTTCTTTCTTTCCGCTGTTTTCCATCCTGCAGAGAAAAAGAAAAACACTGTGCATCAATAGAAATCTTTTCATTCAAAGTACAGGAAACGACAACAATGAAAATATGACAGTAAGCAGTGATTATCAAGGTTCAACTTTAAAGGGGTAATGCCAGTCTAGGCTTACTTAAATCACATACTAAAAATAGTACTGTTCCATGTGGATCACTATTTTGTTTTTTCCCCCAGTTTAATTTTAGAGTCATCAATCCCTCTAGCAGAACTGTAGCACAGTCTCCACATTTTTTTATTTCTTTCCAACTCAAGAAAAATCTAAATACAGCACCCAACTGATGTAGCTCTACCTTCCTACCAGTATGCTGCCCACTCTGACATACTGTTTGCCCAGATAGTCTTCCTTCTTGGTCCAACAGCAGCAACTTTGTTGGTTGACTTAAGGCACCTGTCGCTGTGTATTATACAGATACAACAAGGAATCTCCCTTAGGAGAGTATCGCCCACACAAATCCAGTCATCTACAGCAGTCACACGTCTGACATTTTCAATGAACCCTGCTCTTTCCATTGCAGCAGTTTCCTTCAGTACAACAGCATTTTACATTTGACATTATTTGAAGTCATTTCACAAATTTAGAAAAACCCACACCCTTATTAATCATCCTATGGCAGCATTGTTCAGCTATATGATGTAACTAGAGTACGTTCCAATGCACTCCAGTAGAAACATCAACCTTTATTTTCCTCTAATGACCGAATGAGTGAAATGCTATTGTTGTCAGAGGTACAAAGGGATATCATGTATATAGAGGACAAGATGCAGCAAAAGCAAACGACACTCCTGGCAGTTCTGCCTGCTGTCGACAGCCCACTCTCAGTGAGACTGTTTATTAGTTTGTACAATTAAGATGTCAAAGTAGCTGGAATGATGAGGATGGACAGATAACAAAAAGGCTGAAACAAAATCTTCTCCAACATAAACACATCTATACAACCAAGCGTACTAATAAACATCTTACATAACAGAAATGATCAAGCAGATCAAGCAAATCTGTCAGTAGGCGCTTCTGAGATGAAACACAGACCGAAACAATTATATAATGTAATTTTTTTTTCAAAATTGATTCATCAGCATCTGTGTGTCGGAGTATAACAAAACAGACACTGACTCTTATCTCGTGTCCCTGTAACAATCATGGATGGACCTTATTTTGCAGTCTGTTGCTTAAGGTCAGTTCTTCCCCTAACCTAAAATGGGAATTCCTTACATACTCCTTCTGATCTGGGCAAAAAGGTGGATTTTAGGATAGTCATCATTAGGCAGTAACCATAACACAGTCAGTATAAGGAGATAAAAATACTGCACACACCCAGTGCAGTACAATAGGTATAGATTGCCAAAGCACCCTTGTCTTACCATTTAATGTTTCCTTAGAAAAAAAACTGTTATGCAACAGTCTTTTTTTCAGTCAGGTGATCCACAATATTTTCCGTTGCAAGTGCAGCTTCATTTAGCCTTACATGGTGTTTAAAAGACAATATAATCATGATCAGATGGGCTATTTATAGCTACATTTATTTGTTTTATAGGGTACATATTAATCTCCATCACTTATCTCTGTTCATCTGTTTCTTTGCCAAGTCAAAGCACAGCACCAGATCAAGCTAGCTACAATTTCCCCGTAATGTTAGCAGTTACAAGAAAGATGGTGATCTTTTTTTCCCTGCTGGCTTTTAGTCAGATTTAAAGGACCTTTATTTTTGATCCGTGGTCAACAATTAAGGGCTGTAACTTCATTAGAGTAAAAAATTCCACAGGACCATATGTTAGAAAAGTATGGGTAGAAATATATTTCATGAGCAAGACATTATAGCACCAGTAAGTACAAGCTGTATTCAGTACTTATCAACCTTATCTAACCCCCGCTCAGTCTGTTTAACATCACTGTGTGGTAACAAGGACTGTAAGCAAACACAGAAACATTATTTTCTTGGGTAAGCATCCAAAATACATGACCGTGCCACGCTATTAGTCATCCTTTCTTTGAATCCTCTGCAACAGAACAATACACAACAGGACAATTGAGGTTCAAGTTTCTCATTGTTGAGAAATATTCTGCATTGAGCTTCATTTCATTATGCTTATTACCGATTGGGGTTTTTTTTGTTTTTTTTTAACTTTTATTACTTTATTACTTTTGTTGAGAGAAGGAAAGCCGTGCTGTATTGTTAGGGCAAGACAGTAGAACATAAATGAGATATTAAATGTTTTGTTTGTGCTTCACAATGCTGAGATAATACCCTGGGTATTACCATCAGACACCCTGAAAGGAGAAATTAATTCTAAGCCTTTATGTACGGTTTCAGTGTATGTTCGATATCTGTGTGTGTGTGTGTGTGTGTGTGTCTCGACAGCAAGATGGTGGGGGAGAGAACTAAGTAAGACCGCATATGTCCAACTGCTCAAAGATCCCATAGGAGTCTGAATTCCTAACGGACTGAAAACTGCATTTTTTTCTGGCTCAGCGAGCAGTTATGAACTGTCTGCAACTGAAGACATCACATGGGACCCATTACTCTTTGCCCTACTGTTCTACCTAAATCCTCGACAACAACCATCACCTCAGTCTCACTGCACCATAAATCACCTTTTAGCTCTGTGCCAGGACAGGCTTAAATATATAGTAACAAAAATCAAGTGAATGAAACAAATTTCATCTGAATACAAATGTAACAAGCAGCCACAAATGTGCCCCTTTGTGATGGTGCATGGCCCTTATTTACTGTTAATTTATAAAATCACAGTTATCAACAAGAATTCCTACAGTGTCTCAACTGTTAGGGATCTTAGAAGGAAAACAGTATATTATATACATACCTTTACACAAAGCCAAACTGATGTACTGGATAGCTAGTATTGGCCTAGCTCAGATATGGCCATATCAGGGTATATCACGCCTGATATTCAACAAATATAAACAATGAGGAAAAATTACCCATTTCTTTCAAATAAATAAATAATAAATTCAACAGGAACTGTTTTTTTAAGAGCGCCCTCCAATCACAAAGCATTCCCAAATAGTTGTGGCTGACTTGTTACCTGGCAGACTTTGTTCAAACATAAAACGAGGTCTAGTCCAGAGGTCCAAAAAACTACAAAAATTGTTATTAGTAGTCGTCTTCAGATTTCCATGTTTCCTCTGTTTGCCTGGCAGCTCGGAATGCATTCTTCAATTTTAGTTGTTTTGCCAGCTTCTGGGTGCATTAGCACTGCTCTCTACCAGATAATAGTAAAAGCAAGGGAAAGAAATATTTAATACAAAAAATATTTGCATATTTTAGCTGAGCTAAAATTATTTAGCTCAGCTGTAAAAATGTAAAGTAAAAAATTATTTTAACTAAGAAAAAGAAAGATGTGAGATATTATATTGCAGTTAAACGCTATTAGCTCACTATACTGTATGTATACAACAAAAAACATACACAATCTTCCAGTAATGAGCGTTCGGTTTTATTAAAATTAGCAAATGGGGACTTTTTGTTCTCCAGCTGCACTGCTGTCAAATCCCACAGGAGTTCAGACCTGGTGCAGACCCAGCTGTTTTTTTGTACCATATGGTAAGAGTCTGTTGGTCACATGAAGTGTGAAAGAGGTAACACAAGAGAAATCTAACAGCTCTGCCATTTCCTGAGTGAATACAAATGAAACTTGTGACTAAAACTTGTTTTTCACACGACTATTTCATGCTGAAATAAAAAAGGAATATGTATTTAAAAAGGCCAGCCTGCTGTATTTTTCCCATACTGTTTAACAGATTCATTTACACAGGTATTTGTCTTTTGTTTGTTGGTTTTTCTGGTCCAAAATAAGAACCTTTCGGTATTTCAACCATGCATTTCTTAATCTCTAAGAGGTTTTGTATTATGTAATGTAACTGACATGGCGTGGACTGATCAGCTGTGGCCTTTTTTCACAGTTTGGACATACCGCTGCATCAAAAGGATGGCCGCCTGCAGTAACTGTACTGTCTGATCTTTTAGGGGCAAAAAATAATCCATGGCAATGTCCAACATTGACTCACCAGACAAGGAGATTAGTGAAAGAAGAAAATCTAAAATCCACCAAACAAGCATATCTTTTTATCTAAATACTGAATTACTTATTTTCTATCGCATATTATTGTGCTACAGCTGTAGATCGGCAAATGATATCCATTTCCATCCCTACTCTTAGACTGAGTAGAGTTTAAGTTAGATGGTTAGGAAAAAGGTCAGGGTTAGAGCACAGACCTTCCTAGGATACAAGAGGGGTAATGTCTAACTCCCACAAAGTGTGAGTAAATCAGGACAGGGTATCCACCACCTAGCAAACCAAAACAGTCATAATGAACGATACCAAGAATCTCTGCCCTGTTAACGGGCACTCTGGTTATGTCCTCGACTTATCTAGGTCACAGTCTGACACACGTTTTATTTCCATCTTTTATTCCCTCTTTATGCCTTCTCCAACCAAGACATGATTACTAGCCAGTCAAATCAAGGAATATGTTGATGGGGCTGCTCAATTATGGAAAAAATTCTACTTGCAATTATTTTGGTATGTTCAAGATCAAGATTAATTAACACCATAGCTGGGTGTTTGACACAATCGTGCATTTGTTAAACTTTTAAGGAAAACTGTCATTTTTTATTTGCTTGTCCTTGCTGGGCTTCTCATAACAAAGTGTGTACGAAGGGCTGAACTGGTTTTTACTACTCTTTGTAATCAAAGCTGATCTAAACCTGCTACATCCTGTGGGGGGATGTGTTTGAGGTTTGACGAAGACCAAAGGCACATAACTGTCAAAGAAAGATAAAACAAAGATGCAAAACAACACATGATTACAAAAAATAATTTTTAAAATTGTTTTATCTCAAGTGTCTTCTTCTTCATAGTTATTGGACGCTGTAATTATAAATGGATTCAAATTTTGGTTAAGCTCACATCCCTACAACAGGGCTCAAAGCATCCGAAGGAGGGTGACTGCTGTAGAAAGGGAAGATTCTTGATTCAGCTTATGAAAGGTCTAAAAAAAACAAAAAACAAAAACCTCCAATTCATACATTTTGGATCCCTAAGCTAATCTAATAGCAATCTAAAGACTAAGAAAAACCTTTTGTATTCAAGCTTTAATTGATTACCAAAATCAATGTGTTAAAATATTGGTCTGTTTACAAAAAAAAACAACAACAACAAAAAAACTGCTGTGGCATTTGCTCAGCTCATTTCTGATCTTGGCTGATTTAGACAGCATCCAATGGTAACTGTTCTTTTGCAGAAATATGTTTATGTTTACAATGAACCACTGTAAATGTTTTTCCTGTTCTGAAACAGGTTACAGAACCCCTGGCTGTCATTCGAACAAATCTCAGCATTTTGTAAAATCTGAGCTGAGCAGATCATCTCACCGTTGGATTTAATAAATGTTGAAGAATTCTGAGCATACTAAGTTTATATAGAGATTGGCAGAGCTGTGAAAACAAGTAAAGGGCAGGTGGTGCAGTAGCACGTTAACAGCTGCTGTGCGTCCAGATTTTTACGATTACAGTAATGTGGACGGGTCATTGGCACATGGCAGTGGATCGTTAGAGTCAGTTATACTTATCAGCTGGTCCTGGCCAATCAGCTGAAAACCCACCAATTCTAGTCACCAGCCAATCCAGTGGGTACATCTCAACACGGGATACTGTGGAGGTCATAACATGTAGTGCGACTAATCAATATGCAACATCAAAAGGCAATTCATTATTCTGAAGTCTTAAAAATATTTTTGGCCAATGGACTTTTTCCATCTATTAGTCCGCTTGGCTGCTGAGTCAAAAAGTGCATTCTGGATACCGTTTAGGACTGTTTTGGTACATACAGCCACTTGCACAAAATAAACATACATAGGCTTTTATGACATCCCATTTTATGACATTCTAGATCCATAGGCATAAACATGGACTTGATGCCCTCTCTACTGCTATTATGGCTTCAATGGCTTCTCTGACAAGGGTTTCTATAATATTTTGGAGTGTATGGGAATTTTTTGCCCATTCATCCAGCAGAGCATTTGTGAGGTCAGACAGCAATTTCCATTCTAGCTTGTCTGAAAATTGTCCATTTGGGTTGGATTCAGGGCACTGTGTGGGCCAGTCACGTTCTTCCAAATACCAAAGTCATCTAACCATTGTTTTGTGAACCTTGCTTTGTGTACTCAGGCACAGTCATGCTGGAATGTCCAAAATGTCCTGGTAAACTGAAGCATTAAGATTTCTCTTCACTGGAACCAAAAGGCCCAGAACAAACCCAGAAAAACAACCTCATACCACCATCCCTCCTGCTCCAAGCTTTACAGTTGACACATTGCAGTAAGGCAGATAATGTTTTTCTAACATTCACCAAATGCAGACTGCATGATTTGTCAGTTCACAGAACATGTTTCCACTTCTCAAGAGTCTGGTGGCTGCATGACTTACATCACTCCATCCGATTCTTGGTGCACATGATAACCCATCGCCATCAAGCTCCCAGTGCACAGTTTTTATGCTGATGTTAATGCCAGAGGAGGTTAGGAAACTTTGCATTTACTGAGCAAGCAGAGCATTGGCAAAGTGCTTGATTTTATACACCAGTGGCAATGGGACTGAAAGAAACATATGAATTCAATGATTAAGAGGTGTAGCCTCACTTTTGCCCATACAATGTGCCCACCATTGTAGCAGGGACGTTTCTTATCTGCCAAATACAAACTACACCAATCAGAAACAGCTTTTAGGTGATGTGACAAGCATATTCATGTTGTTACAATTTAATGTTCTACAGCCCACAATCCAAAGGACTTGCTCTCCTGACAATCAACCAAAATGTGCAACAAAATCCGCACACTTAAGTATCAAAATTGAGGAAACATTTTAAGTCTTTTTATGGCAACATTTTCAGCACTGAAAAAGAAGAGGATACAATTAACAAGAAAAAAATTGCCTTGGGTGGGCTGAGTTAATTGCTTACCACCATTTTCTTCAAACTGTTCTCTATGGAGCTGTTCCAGGCTTTAGATCATCAGCTCTCTGGGCATAGACAGCGAGCCTATCATCTCCTCAATATTAGATTGAGACATTAGTCACAGTTACAATAAATTAATCTGTTAATTCTGTGATATTAATAAGAACCTTTACTTATTAATAGTACAAGTTAATAATAATGGGAAAGTTAATATTCCACAGGGTTGATTCTTTACTGAGTTTTAGACAAAAGCTGTCACTTTTTATTAAAATGCGTGAACTGTAAAGATGCTGATGGCATTATCTGCAGTGTAATAATATTAAAAACAACAATAACAAATATGCCTAAAGGGGCATACTGATCACCTTATCTGACACCCTGACCAATCTTTCATGACATTGTGAGGGCAGCCTGCTCAATCAATTGAATTACACAACAAGCGCTAGGACACATACACAGGGGTAACTTCTGTTCAGTTTCCTGTAAGGCCCTCACAAAAAGTTAATTTGTTATGGTTCTTTTCAAAATGGGATAAGGAAGAAAAAAAATGCAACACTGAGTAATTAGTCTATTTCCTAATTGCTATTCAAAGTGATGACAATAAGCTACTAATGAATTTAAACCAGTGAAATCATACTGTAAATGATATCTGCCCTGTAAATATGAGCTGTATGAAACGAGAAGCAATAGGCTGCTTCTTCTTATCATCGAATGCCCTTTTTCTAAGCCTTTACACATGACCATGTAACCTTCTGCAACTGGTTTCTTGTTATCTTTATAGCTGGTATGAATTTACTGGACCTTGAGAGAAATGTCAGCCATCAACCAAACATAATTGAGTTTTGATTCATTACCAGTAATACATCTCATTTCAAGGTCACCACAATATTTCCCATCAGCATGTAGGACATTTCTTTAATCCATGAACGCTGCTTGCGACCTTTCATGCTTCTCCAAAAAAAGGGTCAAAGAACCCCTTTCCACAACACAGCACTTCTTTTCTTTTCCTACAGTGGTAAACTGGAATTCACTAGAATTTGGACCTCTTTTCAGAGAGTTAACAACATGGTGGTTTACAGTCAAAAGGGCAATCAGTACCCTATGGAGGGAACAGAAGACAGGATTAATTCTCATAAGGAAATAATGACTCAGGGTTTAATCTTTGAGGCTTCTCCAGATTTCCGCAGAGAAGTTGTCTCCTGCCTTGAAAGGAGTTTCACCTCCAAACACCCTTTACGCCACAAAGGAAACTCAATACAGAGCTTTACACCTGATGTTTATCACATCTGACAATCTAGGATCTAAAATAATTCTGGTGAAACAGTCAGCAGGACCAGTGATGGAAAAATAAACTGGAACTGAGCGTGGGAGTGACACATGCTCAGAGACATTCCTTCATAGAAGTGGACCTTTCACCCCTCCTCCAGATCTCCTCTATTTGGCTTCAAATATAAAGACTGGGGTATATGCTACTCCTTTGCTCTGTATTGTTCATTGCAAAATCACAAGTTTCTTTGATTTATATTGCATATTCACACTGTATATAAATGTAAAAATGTGATGCTGTTACAATGCAATCACCTAAGCTTCAAGATCTCAGTTGCTTCCAGTCAATATGAAAAATGGTGGCAAGAAGAAGTAACCATAAATGCATAGGAGGAAACAAAAGGTACCTGAAGGTACAGTCACTGCAGGCTGCATCGATGTAGTGTGCATTTGCATTTCGGGGGATGTAGATGTCGGGCTTTCAGAAGGGTTTGTGGTTATGGTGTACTTACAGTGTAGATTTAATGCAGAGTTATGACTCCCTCATTAGACCTCATGGAGTAAAATCTTCGGTTATAAAATATTGCTTTTTGAGATTCTACTTTGTTAATTAAATAAATAAATAATCTCTCATCCCATCTCAACCTGCTTTTAACCCGGATGCTGCAACTCTCGCTCTTCCCCATCTCCTTACTTTGTCTGACTCAGCAACCATTTCAAAGAACACACACATAAACACCACACTTTGGCTGCTGACTTGGTGAATTTTAGAAAGTTCAGTTGCCTCCTTCATTCCAACATGATTCTGAATTTATTACCCTTTTATTGCAGCTGTTTCCAGTAAAAAAGAATTCATATGTTGCTCAAACACCTGCTTTAAATTTTGCCACGGCTGACATTCACTCATTTCTGCATTCATTTAAAGTGTTGTGTTATTGTCACATTTATGGTTAATATAAAATGTTCTATGCATAACATTTATGTGTGTGTTTTCTGCATTTTTGCTCTGAGTCACTTCATACATCTGACTTGCGTATCTGAATTAATTCAAGTAGTTCATTAGGACTGCTGTGCTTACTTTAAGCACAGCAATCTCACTGGAAGAGTAGTTAAAAGGTTCTGCTTAAACCAGATCAATGCTATATTCTCCCACATTAAGCTAATTTGGCTGTAAATTCAGTGGGCCTTATTCAGAGACCAATAAACAAACAGCCGGTGTTAGCCGAGTGGCGTCCATGATGTTTATTTCAAAAAGCTAAGACGGCATCCAAGAACAACTGAACTAGTAACTAAACCATTCAGTCTACCATGCAGCGGATTTTTCTCCTTCATTTCTTGGCTCTTTGGAAGGCACCATAAATTTTTCTATGGAGGACAAACATTGTACGTAGAGACCGACAAGTCTGCTAGAATACTCAGTTAATCTGCTGCCATTTTTATTGCAGGTAAGACCAACAAAGTTAGCAAGCAAACGAGTGGATTTGCGGTGAACCTTTAGGTGCCAGGGTTGGATGTCAAACCTTCTCAGTACCCCTATTTGTGTTAAGCACCACAGACAACCCGTTTGTTTGTTCTCTGAAGTCTTGCAATCAGGAAAAAAGACAAAAACAATGTAAAGTTTTTCTTTTCTGCAGGATATATATGGTTTGGGTAAGTAAGCCTTCAGGGGGTTCACCGCAATTTTATCTGTGGCAGTATTGGCTGTAGGGGAAAAATTCACAAGAAGCTCCACCCAAAGCTCCATAAATATATCATTTTATAATTTGTGAGGAACTCTCCAGTCAGTTCCTCAAGCTGTAGAATAGGTTCAACACCACTGTTCACAACTGCAGAACTGCATGTCAGGTCCAGCATAGCAGCTAGTAAAACTAGTTCCAAAGTACGACAAAAATGTTGGAAGTGGGTTGACAGGCTGTTTAAAAAATAAACAAATATTTAAAAGTATTTGATATATGAAGCTAAAAAAATCACAGCAACCATTAT